>JAPYZJ010000338.1:0-72858 GCA_030522765.1 Ophioninae sp. B BG-2022a
GCTACCGTAAAAAATTAATAACAATTCAGGGGTTGATCTGGGACCCATACATGCTTATATCAATCGTCTTAGAATTTCACCCCCTACCCCCCATTTCAGTGATGACATTCTTAGCTGGGACACCCTGTATATCTTTCTGTTTTTGCACCCTCTTCGGCACATCTTTTCACCAACCCTCGTTGCTTTTGTCGCTTCGCACGCAACGTCCTTTCACCTTTTGTCTTCTTTTGAACATTATCAACGTGGAACGTAGTGTGACCTGCTCCAACTGCGGTGTGACATACCAGGATGGACAATTTATCGACCCTCTTTTAGCTCCTATCTTTCTCGTGTAACGAATTGCTTTTTTTCTTCAATTCCTCAATTTTAACTCCACTGGATCGGACAATAATTGTTCATACGGTTTGGGGAATTCTGACGAAAGATTTTGAATCCAAATACACGAAGGACATATTGATTATATGATCGATAGGAAAGTGTGGGAATCAGGATCAGTAACGAATAGATTTTTATCGAAAGTTTTTAACAATATCAAGATAGTATCGAAATCGAAAAAATGTTATTGAGGAAGCCATGGGTCTATTAAGTTCTTTATTAAAAATCTCGCAGGTTTCTCGCTCTCTATCGAGTCAAATTGAATTGTCAAGTTTTGTCAATTCAGTTGTCAAATTGTCAATTTTGATTTGCAATCTCACCTCGTCTTCAATAATTCAAAACGACTTTTGGTAGTTATTTCTTTGAACTATTTTCCGTTCGTAGGACTGAAAATAAGTTCAACCGAAACATCAACTTTCGAAATAAAAAATCCGAATCACCCTGTGAAAAAAAAATGGAGCGAAAAATCCCTTTGAGGAGAAATTGGCGTGAAATGTTCGATGAAAAATCTGCGAAGATTCTCTTTCTCTCCATCAAGCAAAATGATCCAAAAGCGAGATTCTCCTGTTGGTAAAAACAAACCGGATAGCGGATTATGTTGAAAACGCATAAATCCGATTCGCTTTAATTCATGTAATTCTAGAAATGAAAATACGAGTTTTGTGCGAGGTATCTCTTAGTGTATGAATAAGAGAAGGAGGAGGTGGAGAGGAACATGTAAATCGGCGGAGTTCCGGCGTCTGTGGGGAATCCTCGAGCTCGTGAGTGCACGCACGCGTGCTTTTAAATGCAAATCTCTGAGCTCGTGCAAAAAGCCATGCAAAAGTATCTTCCTCGCTCCCTCGAGGCTTCAAAGAAATGACGTTTGCACGTGAACCATCGAATTTTCATTTCGTCTCACTCGTCGTCAAGCGGAGTGCATTTTAATATTTACAGTAAGTTTTTTTCCAAACTTTCTTCGCTCGTCACTCTTCTTCGTCGTTGACATGAAATATTGATATCCCCAAAAGTCCGGGCTCCCAGAGACTGCGTCAGGGAGTATACCAACCTGTACGTTGAAATCCTCGAATAGAGCTCTCCGTCATGTGACACGAAGAAGTATTTTTGCGGTTTACGATGTCGTACATTTTTTTATTCCCGATTTACTATCCATGTATCGACCCAACTACACACAAACACACACACGGACATCAAATAAGCACATTCAACTGAGGAATCGACTTTTTGTACTCAGAGATATACGAATTAATTTCTTAGCGTCCGGTTGGGGGAAAAGCAACGAGACCCTTTCTCTCTCTCTCAACTCCTCTCTCGTATTCGCGATGCATCGAGCTTAACCGCGGTTACACTTTTATCGATACCGAGCTTCGCTTTTCTCTTACTCTTCTCCCAACTTCACGATCCAAGCCGACAAATTTATTACCCCACTCAGTACCATTCGTCATTGTCAAGATGAATACACTTCGAGTATATGAACATAAACTTCTGCATCTCGATATACCCTATCCCTTCAGTCTCCCTAACTCCCTTCCCCCTTCCCAACCATCGCTCGTATTACTCCCGGCACGTTATCCAATTTCTCGGTTAACAAATAATTTTGAGATTGTGACTGCTTCGATGGAGGTTTCACGGTGACAGGCGACTTTGCCGGTTATACGAAAATCGCTCCCTCTCTTGCCCTCTTTCTCCTGCCCTTATTATTAATTAATTAATCATTAATTGACAGTAATAATAATTACTGCCTTTATTATTATTATTATTTACATTTGTTTCAAAATTCTCGGCTTTTAGCCGGTTCCTATGACTATTCTACGGACGTATGTCGAGTAGAATACTCTCACAAACTGGTTACATATATTATTATTATTATTATATCGTTATTCTTTTTATTACTTTTATTATTATTTATTACATCGAATTTTTTTTTTTTTAATAGTATTTTCTCTTATTCTTTCTCATTTTTATTTGCCTCTCTCTTTCTCTCTTTCTTTTGCCTCATAGTTTGCTAAGGCATAATAAACATATCTATCTATCCCTGCCTAGTTTTATTCAAAAGTAACCATAAGCTCGGGACTTTGAACGTGCACTTCGATTACGGAGTTAGCAATGAAGTATTGTCCTCCATTATCCATAGATCGTTCCTTTTTTTTTTTTTTTGACGAATGCATAAATCGAGATATTTTTCGAGCGAGTTTTTACTCCGGTGCATAACCATAAATATGTGTTTATAATGCCAACGGATAATACGTATACCGTATACGTATGGGACTCGGCTTATTTCCTCGACGAAACACGACAAGAACTCAGAAGAGGGATAAAGAGAGAAAGAGAGAGAGAGAGGATCCTTTGGCGAGCACCGGCAAACGTAATGCTCCTCTCGCTTGCTCGCGCCCACCAGAGACTTTATCTACGATCTTTTGGTCCTGCGGTACTGTACATGAGAGAATCGGCGAGAGGGATCGAGATTCGTCGCGATACGAGAACGATGGAAACCCCATGGTGGATTATGCCACTATGTTTTTCCAACTACAGAAACGACGACACAGGAAAAGCTTCGACGACGAAGATACCACTCGCAGCCTCGATCTTTCACGTTTTCGGAAGTTGAGGGTAAAAAAAAAAAGAAAATCTTTGGCTCTGTATATTTTCAATTGTAGGGACTCGTGTATACAACCGCGTGAAAAGGCTCCATTGTTGAAGATGTCGTCAATGTGCCTGTGCCTGTCTATTTGCTTGCCTGACGTATACACTAATAAAATATTTACTTCGTATTTTTTACTGCGACACGGTTTCGTTCAAGCTGCCACTTTGATGACGTTTTTACTTTCGAGACACCTTACGGTTCGAACCCTACGGTCTCCTAATGGACTCACGCACGTTCAAGTGAAATTCTAGCAAATTTCAAAAATTCGCTTGGAACGAAAAACTTAGATTTTTCGGGTATGGAGGATTTTGAGATTCAATTAAAATTTAATTTTTAATTTCGAGACCCAAGTTGATCGGCTATTTCGAGGACGTCTCTTGATGCCCGTTATAAGTTTAAGGAGCTAAATTAAGTTTAATTAGATTATGAGTAAATGTTACTTTTTTTTTTTCGAATTTCTTTGCACTACAGAACCCACAAACGCCGCCATCATGCTTTTGACGTTTTAATGCTCATATCGTAAATCCCTCGACTTCCTGGCCCCACGAAATCTATGAATCTAACACGAGGCTCAAATGTCGAAGAATTTCGTGGAACATCACGGATTGTTATGACGAAGGGTCGGTGATGGCGGTTCTGTTAATTTTTTATTTACGACCGAGCCGTTAATTGTACAAACTTTAATTACAGTTCTCACGAGCGAGACGTATACGTCATTTCTATTTAATTCTCACTGGGCAACCACGTACCGATTCATATTTTTCTTTGCCTCCTGTTTCTTATTTGCGGTCTAGTTTTGATGGTGGCGAACACGCTCGGCCGGGTGCTTCCGGGGTTTCGATTTTTTTTTGTCCTCGTTCTACGCTACGCCTTAAAATCTCGTGGGTAGTAAAAAGTCTTTTCGGAGAACACATATGATCTTTGTGACGTAAAGACCCGCGGGAAAATTGCGGTGTCTTTGTATGTTTCGGTAATAGTTTTAGTAAAGTAGAAAAAGGCATGAGATAATAATGGACATGGTCCATTAATTAATATTTTAATGCAATTATTATATTAATGTATAAACGTTATAATTATAATAGCAATATTATAAATAATACTATTATGTTGCATTATAATTATTAAATATAATGTTATATTATATTAATTTATAATTATTATATTATTAATATAATAGTTGCGTTCAATAATCGACTATATTATAATTTTATAATTTTCACAATTTTGATAATTGACTCCCAACTCGAAAAATTTTTTTTGTGTATCGATAAAAGCAAGTATAAATTTTGGAAAAGTCTTCAAAACGATCATCTAATGAGGCTGTGGAATCTCTCAAGCTACTTTAGCGAAATTCAAGGAGTGTCTCTCGTAATGCGTAAACCTTTAATGATCCTTTTCTCTGATATATTCGAGATCTCGTGAACGCTGTTGCGTCAACGAGATGCGTCTGGAGGATCGGAGAGGAAAAAAAAACTGTCGTACGAATAGTGTTGGAGAGACGTGAGCGCGAGTTATCTGATCATTCCTGGTCCACACGCGACCGCTCGTCTTTCACACTGGAAAAACTCTCGCGGTGTTACTCGCATCTTCGATAGGAATCTCAGATATTTTTCCTATACAATTCCGAGATAAGTAATGAGAGTATGGGTATCATTTTAATGGTAACGTTGACACTGCTTTCATTCCAGTTCCGTGATCATTGTTAGTCCAAAATGCATTTCCGGCTTTTTCCTGGTGCTGGCTTTTCGTTTCTTAGCAACCAGATCCTAAACTTGCTATATTGTTAGAAAAAAAACATCGCCAGCAACATTTTATCAAATTTGATTAAATGTCGTTTGAATTATTTAAATTAATATCTTTCCACCAAAAAAAATATGTATCAACTTTACCTAATTTATTATATTTAAATTAAATTTATTATATTAAATATAATTTATTCAATTTAGCTTTTATTCACCTATACATAGGCTAAATATAAATTTCATATTTCCAGTAAATTTGTTTACAATTTAAGAAGTAAAATGAAAAACAAAAAAAATAATTCGAGAAAATGTATAAAATTAAATATATCTATTTTATATATATACAAGAATATTAACTAATTTATTTTGTTTGCATGGATTTAAATTTTATTTCTACAAAAAAGATATAAATATTTCTTCACATTTTAAAGAAGTTCATGAAAATAAAAACCAGCTTGAGACGTGAATGGACAAAACCCAAATGGACCCAACCCAAAAATGGATCAAGTTTTCTTCGTCATACTTTCTGTCGTCTTCCAAAACCCTAAAACCTTTTTCTCATCAGAAATGAATGTTGAATCTCAATAATCATTCGTTCCTTTCAATTACATAGCAAGGGCTTTTCTGACAAAGCTGGGAAGACAAACCTTCTCGTGTCATTCTCCCAGTCCAAAAGAGACCGAAAATCTCAGGGGTTGAAAAAAAGGGATGTATTGATCACAAGTGTGCTCGGTGTACGTACGTACCTGATAGTTACATCGGTAGTGAGGGATCATCGGTGAGGCGAACGGAGAAGACGTAAACACAATGCTGGTAGGGTGGATGTTGGGATCCAGTTGGGGCCCCCCGGAGTGGTCTTCGCGAACACCGCAGACCGTCTTATCTACCGAAGAGATCTTGCGGGGTGGTATGGGCCCTTGGGCCCCTGTTAGAAATATCGTTCGTTCCGATCGCTGATGGCCCTACGATAAGATTTTGTGCTCTTTCACCGCAGCCCACAAGAGGAATATCCTACGTAGGATATCCCCATTCCACAGTGCTCTCTTTGGGATTATGAGCAGCTGTGGAGGCGAACTGGGCGAAGGAGAGCGAGACGGCGAATAAATCTGGAGACGCACGCCGTTTAGCTTGACACAAGTGTGGGTACCTTAACCTTCCGAGTAAATATGCTTGACGAAATGAAAAAAGGAAAATAAACAAACAAACAAAAAAAAAGGAAAAACTGTTGGTCTCCCTTCAGAAGAGGAGAGACACCCTGATGTTGACATCTTCGTTCCGATATCCAAAGAGATATCCCTATCGGATCGTCTCGATCTCAGCTCTACGCGCCTGCAAACGCAGGTACGTTGATCATGTATACAGTTGGTGGTCTCGTTACGTAATATCGTTTTATCGGCCAAAACGGTTACTCGCGGTGGATACGTTGCGATGACACCAGAGATTATCGTATCTCGTAAAGATCGACGTTCCGATATTCACCATCGTCAACATCTTCTAATACAGGTTTCGCTTCCTTACGATTTGCTGGTGAAACGCTCGTTCAGCGAAATAATGAGGAACTAATTGCCGAAGTATATGAAGTAGGCGGTTTGTGAATATGAGGGAAAAAAAAAAGAATATTGCACCGAGTCATCGGGGTTAATACGAACCTGGGGAGATTAGAGGCTAAGGATTGGATATACCTGTTTTCACAGCTAGACTTGAATTCTAGGGATATTTCGAATGGAACGACGAATCTCGTCATTAGTGGCAGGTTACTTTAATTACGATGATCGCGTATTCCTCGCCTCTGAGTCAGAGGTCTCTGCCTCGTTTTTTTCTCTTTCTATCAAACTTCTCGAAGAACATCAAATTTCTTCGGACACCCCACTAGACCAGCGGTACCTTTTCTTTTCATCTCGCCGATGTCGTTAATGAGAAGTGTTCCGATTCACGCGGGCGTTATAAAACCTCGTGAGAAAAGCCGATTATCGGTATGGGCTCCCGCGCAACGAAATCGTTTCAATGATCACGAGGTGTATCTTTATGCTGATGCACCTGGGGCACGATAGGCTCGGCAATAACGGTTGCTCGTTTTTAAAAACGATTCCCTTTTGTTCGTTACTCGTTTCGGGCGAGGATCCATTAAACTTTGAATCGCTAAGGTACCTCATCCATGTAAAGCCCACTTTGTTCGTTTTTAAGTACAATAAAATTATTAATCTTGAAATAAAACGAAAATGTTTATTTAAACGTTTCTGCAATAATCAACGTATTAATAATAATTTTGGTTCAGAAGCATTGTTCACTATTAACTATAAGCTTTTTTCAAAAAAATGTCTTTTGGGCCTTATTCAGATCACTGTTTCTAATAAGATCATACCCGTTGTAGCTTCGTACAAAAAAATTTGTAAAATATATAATTTTCGATTTTAAACTTAAATTTTGATAACAGCATGTATAGTCCTGATAAACCACTAATTATAATTAGAATAAAGATTCACTGGGTAATATTGAAAATATTTTTTGTTTTCGCAAGTTTTTCTGGAATATTTATTTCGTCAAAAAACAATTATTCCAGAAACCATGATTAATTAGCTATCATTAGGATCACCCAGAGTATCTTTAGAAATTCCAACCTGCAAAAGTATTTCGCTTCTTTTTGTCTGCAAATCTCTGAGTTGTTAATTTCTTGAATAGTTATATTTCGAAAGAGCAGTAGAATCATTAGACTGCATGAAGAAAATGGGCGGTTTGTTTTTCTGGCGACCGCGTAGCGCCGAGGGCATGCACACTATGAGCATCAACAGCAGCAAGAGCGCATTAAATATATCGCCCTAAGTGGTCATTACGTAGATCTAATTGCGTTAATACCGTGGCGTGCACCAAGCGTCGCTAAATGCACCACGAAGGCAGTGCACGCATTCCATCACGCAAGTCTCGTTCACTTCGTGAAAAATGACTTTCGATCTTCCGTTTCGTCCTCCCACACTTTCCCTCGTGACCTTCCTCCTCGTCACAAAGGATTCATGTATTATCTATATTGAATTCGGTGCTGTTGTTGATTTAAAACCAAATACGTAATTATTCAATCTACAAATTCAATATTTCATTGTTAAATTTGAAAATTTTATATGTAATTTAAAAAATTCAGAATATAACATTTATTTATAAAAATTAAAAATTAAATATGTAATTAAAACGTTAAATATTAAGTGAAGCATTTTAATTCATTAAATTTTTTCAATTTTCAAGACGAGTTAATTTTAATGAAATTTAATTTCAATGAAATATTAAGTAAAGCATTTATAATTGTTTTAGTGAAAACCTATCTTAAGGTAAAGTATATCGAGGGATATATTACTTTAATTAGGAAAGAGTCCACCGATTACAGTGAAATGGAAAAAAACATCTTTTTCGTTCAGTATGAGAGAAAAATTTGAAAAAATCGTCATCTCTACAAAAATGTATTCACGTCCGTGCTTTACTTCGCGCGATAATTACACGTTTGGCAAATTGAAGTAAATCGTTATAAACCTTCGATGATTGGCTCGAAAATGCGATCATCATGAATTTAGTAAACACCGATAAATCCCACGACCATGAATGTGGACTTTCGTAAAACTCCTTTCAGTCGGTTTTTTTATTCGTGGCAAGGACGAAAAAAAAAAAATCGACTGTACGATATTAAACGAAGGTAGCGTGACTTCGTTTCCGAGGGGGTTTCTCTCTCAGTTCTCGCGAACCCTGGAATATAATCCGGATCCAGTGACCTTCGGGATGGCGTCGAGTATATCCACCAGCTGCTATCCAGGACGTAGCGCGAGCCAAAGCGAATCCTTTTACTTTTATGTTCGAGGCGTGCGCACGCGCGCCTTTACAGGAATACGAACGGGTGATGCGTGTTTGATCGTACGTTCGCGTACATCCGTGTACCATAGTGGCGAGCAATTGCAATTTGTTGCTCCCTTATCGCCTCGGAACGACTACCACTTTCGCGACTTCCTCCCTTTTTCTTAAAATCCACGCTCCTCCTCTTCACAGTCGAAGTTTGCACGCGAGTAGCATATCGATACATCTCATTGACGGCGAAGAAACTTCGTTCCCTGTTCTTTTTGCAAGTAGCTTATGGAGAAGAAAAAAAGACGTCTGTTAACGATACGATACGATATCTCAAAAGATCTCCGACTCTTTATCCAATCTTTATACCTGTACAGTTGTATCGACCGATGCAAAAACTCGTAAAAGTGATAAGAATTAATTCCTCCATAGTTCAATGTTCATCGTTTGCCAGAGAAGCTCTTATCGAGTGATCGACAAAATTACAGAGAATGTCTAGGTATAGGATCAGTGGCTGATGCTGTTCGGACAAAGAGGAATGTATCATGTGTATGGTTAAATCGGTTGGTAAGAACACGTCATGCTAGAATACGAAAAATGACAAAAATCACTAGGATCATTCGTTGTACTTATATGCCACTCTTCATCATCCAACTATCTCACAGGTTTCAACGTTAAACCCTATCAAATCCATTATCGATGTGTAATTTTGATTCTTCGAAGGGTACCAACTTTCAAGTGGTTAAGGGATGCGGTATTTTCGATTTTTCCTTCCCTTCGTCTTTCCACCTCCCTTCTTTATGCACCATTGAGAGATTTCGATCGCGGAGGATTTCCTCGGGCTCCCTCTGAAGGAAACTTGATAGATTCGGTCTTGGCTCGTTTCTCTACATACGGGGTTTTCATCCTGAGGCAACGAGACGAGATCTAAGTACGTTAAGACGATACGGGTATGAAAGAAAACGACCGATGAGTACTCGAATTATTTCCACCTGTCGCAATATGCACAACGAGAAATCAGATCAAATCTCGTTTTGTTCTTTTCGCTTGTGATGGAATGATCGATAATGGATAAAGAAGGGATGATTGGGTAGGCAGTTCTTCTCGTTTTGACAAATGTATTGTTCGCTACAGTTCTCGAATGAATTCCGGTCGCAATCATTAGGGCTTGAATAGCCCAATGATGGTCCATCTTTGGAAGGCATTCTTCTCATTTGGACACTTCGAGCAAAGAATTACAATGGTGAAAATATGGCACCTCGGACACCTTTCTATTCTCAAGACTTTTCACGCTCATTGTCTTCAGGATAATCTTGAAAGAGAAAAAAAAGGTAGCTTCTGGCGTTGGTAGAATAAGTCCAGTTTTTGGGTTCGTTCATTCGACCACGAATTTCCTTATTGTCTCCATGCTGGTTTGCTCCACAATGCCTTTGTGCAAAAAAAAAAAATGTTTGGTTGAAAAGAGGCCCAACAGGTGAAAGAGGGAATGAAGAAAGAACATCCAGACTGGAGAAATTGGCGTGGCGTATATAGTCTATCATAATTGGATATACAAAGTACTGGCAGAAAATCTTAAAATACAATTTTTTCAAGATAATTGTTTGAAAAATTACGTGAATCTTCCCGAGTGTCATATTATAGTGTATAAAAAATTTGAAAAGCTTCCACCGTTTGGTAATCGAGATATTCAGTGGTAAAAATCGCAATTAAAAAAAGACGTTTTTTTATAACAAATATAACAATTTTTAGACGGTCAAACTTTCTCAAATTTGATCCACAGTTTAGTATGATTGTTCGTACAAATTTTAAACAATTTTTTAATTCGTATAACGCAAGAACGTCCTTAAAAGTTACGATCCAAAAATCCATCGGCATGTCAATGCTCCAGGCATCACGGAAAGGCTACCAGATCTTTATCGGAAAGGTAGTGAAATATCGATGATAATAGTGTCGCCGTGTCACGCGAGACTGCATCGTCGCTCATTGCTCCACCCTGCGCAACCCCCGGTGAGAGCTCGTCTCCAATTTATTTTTTTTTTTACTCGGAGGGTCACCCTTCGATGATTTTAACCGAAGATTAGAGGAGACTGCGATCGAAAACTCGCCTTGGGTACGAAGCCAACCATGAAGCATTCTAGTCATCAGATCGAACGCTGTACACTTTGTTCATCATTTTTCATCCCGAACGTATCTGATATCACTCGTGTCACTTGACTTAGCGTTTGACAACTCGAGATCATTTGTTTGGGTTTTTTCTTGGGTTTGTCCAAACCTTAACAAACCCAAACAAAATTACTTTTTTCCCAATATTGCCAAGTAGATATACCGGAGCAAACCTAAATTACTTTTTTGCCCAAACCCAAACAAAATTACTTTTTTCCTAATATTGCCAAGTAGATATACTGGAGCAAACCTAAATTACTTTTTTGCCCAAACCCAAAAAAAAAGTACTTTCTTCCCAATATTGCCAAGTAGATATACTGGTGCAAACCTAAATTACTGTTTTGTCCAAACCCAAACAAAATTACTTTTTTCCTAATATTGCCAAGTAGATATACTGGAGCAAACCTAAATTACTTTTTGTCCAAACCCAAACAAACCCAAACAAAATTACCTTCCCACGAATAGTTTAATTGACTATCAGATGCACATTGAAAATTTCAGAATAAAAAGAATTGCATTAGATCCAGGCTATCCCTCTCCTTTGGCTCGTTTCGTTCACGTGCCAGGATTAGCCTACAACCCTCTTCGTTAATAACGTTGCGATGGGGGAAAAAAAAAGGTAAACGGATGGTGGAAAAAAATAATTAACATTAGTCTCGTAGCGTGCGAAGTTAAAAATCAATTGGTCGTATATTCGGTAGGGGCGCGTTTCATGAATCTCGATGACGATGGAGCCACCGGCGAAACGTTAACGTCTTATAAAGGAGACAAAAAAAGGGATTCGATATACGTTGAGTTGAGACCCCAGAGGCATCAGCCCTCCTCTCGTTTACGTATTCCAGACACGGATACTTCGCTCGCCGCGTGTTTAGCCCTAAATACGCGAGTAATACTGGGGTAATCGTTTATAATGAGGCCGGCTGGTGTATGTATGCGTGTGAGCTTCTCGAGGGCCAACTGTAATACCCCCGACACAGCCTAAGAATCGAGCGAATCTAGAATGGATTTTTTTTTACCGAGCGCGTTATAATTTTCGATTTTTCGTTTAGGCACGATCCACCTATAGGTTGTATTATCGATAGAAGGTCGTTTCGTAAAAATAGGGCCCTTCGAAGTGCTCTGCCTTATTTCTGATAAATATATGGAATGGGGTAGGAAACCCAAACTTCGTATGACCAGAAGGCTCAAAATCCCGAATTTGAACATTCCAAAACTACAAATTTTGTAAAGTTTTTGGTTTGTTTGGGTTTGTTTAAAATCAAGGGTTTAAAATCAAACTACGAACCCAAACAAATTTCGTGAACTTTTTGCTGGAATGAGCTTTCGGAAATCTGTAGTTTGGGAATTTAAAAAATTCGGAATTTTGAGGCTTCTGGTCAATCGAAGTTCGTGTTTTCTACCCAACCCCCAATATATGTCCTCTTTCGTGTATATTACACCTCGGTTGGATCAAAGAAATCGAGCAGCAGGCAGGTGTTGAAACTCCAATCGCTAACGTTCGGGGCATTCTTAGAGGCATGTAATTTCCGGATGTAACGAATACCTTCCATCTCCTCAAACAAAACAGAAAAGAAACACGAATCGCTTAGTGCAAAGTGTTTTATTTTTTTCGACATTCTTGATAGCTGGAACAGATGTTGCCAAAACTAGATACGGTAAAACTGGGTGTAATGAAACTTTTTGATACGCACTCGGTGATCAGTAAAGTTACGTCTCAGTCAAGTAATATCGAATAGTATAATAATCAAGTAATCAGATAATATAAATATCATTCTTTCTCTCGTAGCGCAAAATATTCCCTAGAAATCACAACTGGCAAGTCGCTCAATCACGACCGTTCAACTCATCCAACTTCACAGCAATTTGCAATCAAGTTTTTCAGTAGAAAAAAACGTCTTCAACTACCAACTCTCGACATCCATCGAATGCTGTCTCTTTGGCGATGTACTTTATCGCCTGTTCATGCAACGATTCCACGAGAAGATGCGAAAAAAAACACGTATATTCTCTCCGACGGAGGCCCGAAGAAAGGGCGTGTAGTTTGTACGAGAACTTCATCGATTTGCCGAAAGGAGCTCAAATTAATGATATCGGCCAGTTCACCAGTTTGGAGTCTGTGAAAGACCGAGAGGGAGGAGAGAAAAAGATCATTTGGTAACTTCAATTTTCGGCTGTTGGATATTGGCCCTATGGACACGCCGTCAAAAGCCCGTGGATTGGGGTAACAAGAAGGAGAGGACTGGTATGTAAAAGGGCTTTAATATACATTTAGGGGCTGCGAGAATCTCGCGGTGGGTGAGGCCGTACAATTAGACCTCGTTTAGGGGCGTTTAGTTCATCGCTTATCGCTACCATTACTGTTATTATCGACTTATTACGTGGACCGAAATACCGGTCCCCAAAAGTTCGTGAGTACCTACTCGATCGAGAATCGATTACACGCGTGTGTTCGATGAGGCAGCTGCGCGCGCACACTCGCATCAAAACTCGATGTACACGCAAACCTCCGTAAGATCCTGTAACACGCCTCGATTTATACGGGAAAAATACGGCGACTCGTATGAACACCGATGTACCGAACAACACGAAATCAAGCAAACCTGCCCACATCTCCTCGACTCCCGATCATTAGGAATGCCGATGAGACACGGCCGTTTATCACCGATTCAACGACAACGGATTAATACTCGCACACAACTCTCGTTGCGCCATCCTGCACGGGGGTCCCTTTCCCCGTACGAGATCTGCATCGCAAAATTCGATTTGCCTGAACATCGAGTGCACTCACGCACAAACGGTCCCTCGAACTACCCGCACCCCATTACGATCGGCTGGAATATTCCTTTTTTTTTTCTTTTTTTTTTTTTGACTCTGGACCTCGGACCCTTCGGGACTTTGAATATCGGGTGCCACTTTTGAACTCGTTTTGATTAATGGAATTATAATTTGATGCTTTGCCCGTGAATTCTTCACGACGATTATCGACCGATAATTCCTGATTTTATTTTTGTAAAAGGGTACATCGGAAATACGAATTTTGAGCTTGACAGAAAGCAAAGATATTTTGGTGATGTATTTTATTTTATGATTTTTTTTAAAATTCATTATTCAAGAACTCGCAGCAAAAAATCCTCGTGGAAAAAATAAAAATTCGTAATGTGAAAAGTTAAAGCTCTTGATACGGTTTAGGAATGAAATTCATTTGATTACTAATTAAGTATTTCATTGTGGTAGGTCCAAAAACGAAAATTCTTTTATTATAAAAAAATCGTCTAAAAACATCTTAATTATCATATATTTTGTTTTCTATCCGTGGTGATTATTCTTTCAAAAATCAGATATTCTCAGCGCATCGATCGTTCTCACGCACTTCTATCCGGCACTGAGAAACGGATTAGCAAAAATCCGATTTTCAGCGCCTCCGCGAAATAAAAAAAAATGAAAAGTGAAAAAAAAATGAAATAAAGAAGGCAGTTAATGCGCCCTGAATCAATGCAGGTACCAGAGGTCCCAGAGAGAGAGAGAGAGAGAGCAGCTGGGTGAAATTTATTCTTCGGCGCGAGGTAAATGAGCCGACGGTCACGTTCAGCTCTCTCAAAGTATCACGCCTTTTGGACTTGGTCCATCGTCGTCTTCGTCGTTCGGAGAGAGGAGCAACGCGCTCCGAGCATCTTAATCGGCGCTAATGAATGCCTCATTTACTCGCCCGACCGACTCATCCACGCCCGCCTTCTCCAAGTGCCAAGGCACGGTCAGATTTCTCAAGTATAATACTATTCGTATATAGTCTCGTACGCCATCCATACACACACACTCACACACATATAGATATATATGGGGCATTCCATGCCGATTCGACCTGGGTCTGACCCGTCACCTGTCCGATTTGACCCGCGATTTTTTATGTTGTTGTACTATCTTTAAAATGCACTCGAGAATTTTTTCAGATTTTTTCGGAACGATATGGCTTCACAATATTTTTTAAAAAACAAAAAATTATCGCCTTAAAAATGTGAAAAAATTCTCGAGTGCCTTTCAGAGATAGTACAATAACAAAAAATCGCGGGTCAAATCGGAAAGGTGACGTTTCAGACCCAGCTCGAATCGGCATGGAATGCCCCATATATACGAGCAAAGGAGACTTTTGGGACTCTCGAATATACATATCAGGACTGCCTCCAAAGCTATCTCTTTCCTTTGCTCTTTTCTCCTCCACCTTAAAAGTGGCATCCCGATTCTCATAATCTTCGCCTCTCGCGAGAAACTGCCGCTCCTCCCGTTTAGAGAAAAGTCCACCGAAACGAGAGTTAACGACGAGGAACGACACCCAACGTTGACACTTGGTCCCATACGAGTATTACGTATCCCTGTATATTGGAGTTTGGAGTGTACGGTTGGCAGTGTGTATGCGAGAAGAGTGCGTTAACATTTCAATGGTCACTTAAAAATCCGGTTGTATGTATAGACCGAGAGTAGTCACCTGCTGCTCTGCGCTAACGAAGTCGTTATCCAGAGATTAATACTCCTATATCGAAGATTTTGTGATTTTCATTGGTTTTTGCGGTTAGCCCATCCCTCGGTGACACCAATGATACCCACCTCCACTTTTCGCTCAAACATTCTCCCCGTCGAAAAATATCCCCTCCCTAACGTTCGAGTTCATAAAATTCCTCATGATTTTAACTACGTTTTGGCGTTAATGACGTACCTGAGCAGTCAATTATCACGCAGGAACTCTATCCACGCCAGTTCTTGTGTCGGTACGAAACTTTGATTTTTTGACAGATCACGATTCTCTAGAGTTATGTAGTTGATTACAAATGAGTTGTTTTTTTGAGTTTTAGTAGCAATCGTCAAATTTTAGCATGAGATTTTCTGACAGATCGCTATTTCTGAGATTTATATAGTCGATTACAAATGACTTGTTTTTTTTTTTGAGTTTTAGTAGCCTTCTTTAAATTTGAGCATGAGATTTTTTGACAGATCGCGATTTTCGAGAATTGAATAGTCGATTACAAATGAATTGTTTTTTTTTTTTTAGTTGTAGGAGTTATCGTCGAATTCTAGCATGCATCGATTATGTTATTTCGATGATAAGAGTGCCACACGATGATAGAAAAAAACCAATTTTGGACAATAGTCAATCGACTAGCCTAACCTATTTGACCATAGTCTGAAGATCTGCACCTGAGTAGGATCGTGGTTCGAGCCACGAAAGAGGAATTTGCAAAAGTGCAGGGAGGGTCTTTCGGAGGGTTAAGGACAATGGGGTACCCGACCAGCGATGTGAAAACAAATGTATCTACAGATAGGTACGTGTTCGTGGGTGTGGGTATAGAAAAAAAAATCGATGGAAATAACGCAAGAAAGAAAAGTCTTGAATAGGGCCTACTACGTTTTTTTTTCCTTGTTCTTTGTATCTCGTGAAGTCCTTCAGTAGTGAATGGGTTCATTAGCTAGGGAACCAAGGATTTTTCGCTTTTTATTTCGTTTCACGAACGATCATTCTCTTGCAACTCTCTCGTAGGAAAAAAAAAAAGGTTTTGTACCGGTTATAAGTGTGTAGAGGTACAGGGAGGTCTATGGACGTGTTCGCTGATCGAGAGAGGGTCATCCTTCAAGTTGCTGTTGCTGATGGTTTTTGGATCTCGAAGAGTATTTTCGTAGGACACGCGAGAGTATCGTTGAAGGATGGCTATCTTCGGTCTCGGACATTTTCGAGTGGAGGTCTTCTCCGTTGGCCAAAGACGAAGGGTTCGTTAGTCTCTTTTCCTGACAAATTGTTTCGTGCCTCGTCATCGCGAAGAGACACCACACGCTGCTGCTTTTTATTCGACTCCTTTTGTCTCTCCACTTTTCTTCAACGTTTTGCTCTTCATCTTCCTCTTTTTCTCTCCTCTTTCGATCTTCATCTCTGTTTCTATCTTCGGGTACCTGATAGTCCGAAGTTACGATAGAATCAGCGAGCCGTACCGAACACAAGCGATATATTGGTACCAGGGCCCCTGGCAATATCCGAACCGATCTCGTTTCGGAAACAAGAAAAAAAAATAATGTACGTATATATCGTACGAGAGAAAAATAAATGAAACGGCGTTACACGGTCGACGGTGCGGAATGAAAAATCGTTTGGGATATCGGAACGATTCTTTTTCGCCGTTCCCATGAGCAGGGCCGTACTAAACGTACGGCCTGGTTACCATCGCGTTACACTCTACGCGCGTATATACACTTGTGTATCCATCCATCTGTATTTTACTTTACTCTCCCGAGATGACCTTTCGTCTAATGGTCCAACATATTATGAAGCAACATTGTTCCGCTTTTCGTTGTGCCTCGTAAGAACACGTTCCCTCGTATATGGTACACTATCTGCACGGCTCGAGCTCGCGAACGATTCTCGATCTCTCCGAGTACCGCGATTACTCATACGTACACCGTGTACACGGCGCAATAATACTTCGGGTCGTTTTATAGTTGCGGGACGTTCGCACCTCTGGCTGCTTTCAGGACGGTCTCCAATTTTCTTCATCGCTTCGTCAACTTTCAAACCCAAACAAACCCGAACAAGTACTTGTTTGTTTGGGTTCGTTTGGGTTTCGCTGCTTTCAGGACGGTCTCCAATTTTCTTCATCGCTTCCGCAACTTTCAAACCCAAACAAACCCAAACAAGTACTTGTTTGACAAGACAACTGTCGTGCCGCCAACGTCGGAGATTCTTTGGGTTTGTTTGGGTTTCGTTGCTTTTTCACCGGTTCGTCAACTTTCAAACCCGAACAAACCCAAACACATACTTGCATCGGCTGAGTTGGCTGATGTGTTGAATATGGGGTCGAGCACTCACCATCAAGGTAACCATTACACAAGAAGTTTATTGCTTCAACATTATTTTTCAGCGCGTTTGTATGTGTGCGTATTATTTCTATGTACGTTGGAGTATTTGCCAGCCTCTGTGGTACAAATGTACGTATACAGGGTGTCCCAATTATTTCCACCAAAACTCAAAATTTTCAGAAAAAAATCGTGAAAATCCTGTTTTTAGAAGTTTTTTACGATTTTTTCTTGAAAACTTGGGGTTTTGGGGCAAATTAATGGTAGATTCGTGCTCAGGGGATCAAATTACATCAAAATAAACCATTTAAAAAAATATTAAAAATCCAAACTTTGTTGGATTTTTGGGCAAAAAAAGTTTTTTCACTCAATCATCGATAACTTTTTTTTCTTTAGGATTTGGCATGCCACTCTGTGCTCAATCTCTTCGTTATGATTTTCTCTTCAAAATGCTTTTTTTAAAATTCAAATCCGATGATTTTTCGATTTTTGGCAGAATTTCAAAGTCTTTTTTTCCGATTTTTCAAGTGGACCTCCCGGGAAAACTATACGAGATATCGATACAAATCCAACGCCATTATTTAAGTTAGGCAAAAACCTTTTTCAAACCCACCGAATGAACCTCTATCGCATAAAAGAAGCCTACTCTACGACCTTTTGAAATATCGTGATTTTTGGGATTCCGGAAAACTGGCCAGGGAAGCCGAAAATATTTTTTTCCGTTTTTGAACTCTTAAAAGGGTCTATTTAATCGGAAATTTTCTGCTGATTACGAATATGTCCCAAATTTTGCCGAAAGTGCAAAATTTGACTGGGAAAATGCGAAAAACCTTTCTGAAATACTTTTTCGGCATTTTCCTCTAGAAATAGAGAGTTCAAGGCGAATTAAATTGTGGATTTGTCTTCAAGGTATAAAAATACATCGTCATGGATCTGCGCTATGACACTAAACGTCTAAATATAATAATGATTTCGAGGCTAATTCCACTGAACGGACGCGACTGATTGGCTGCCTTTAAAAATTAATAACAATTCAGGGGTTGATGCGGAAACCATACCTGATTATTTTAATGACATTCTTACGTGGGACACCCTGTATATGGTATATATTGGCAATCGACTACGAATGGGCGATATCATCGGACAGGCCATAATTCATCCTCCTAACTCGTGTTTTTAGAATACACGGATAGTGTATATGTGTATACGTATATATAAAGCGTGTGTATATATATATATATACGGCAAACGTTCATATTCTCGACCATCGAAGCTCGCACGGAGGGAACGTAATGAAAGAGAGTAAGTCTCTCGTGTTTCCACGCTGACGCACGCCGCTTAGTCTTATTTACTGTCATGTCTCGTGACTCGACGAACGGACTGAGGCTGTATTCGATCATGTATCCATATATCGACCATCAGAAAACGAGAGGAGTCAACGCCTTGTCCTCGTATTGACCCGGCATTTACGCCTTTCTGTATGATTGGTCATTCGTGGTACCAGCGTTTGCTCACACTTCCGCTTCCCTTAAGACAGCATTATTTTTTTTTGTTTTCGAATAAAAATCAAAATTCCGAATAAAAATCGAATTTTCGAATAAAAATCGAAATCTTTCGAATAAAAATCACGATCTCCGAAAATAAAATTTGTTTTTAGTTGTTTTTTGTACGATTCATTGAAAATCGATTCTTCAATACGGATAAACAGAATCGTAGCGAAATATCGTTTGCTCGAATTCGAGAAATGATACATTTCGGAATTTGGCCAAAAATGGGTTTTTAAATGGTTATAGAGAAACATATGCTTAGCCTGAGTCCCAGACCGAGACACATAAAAAAAAAGGTTGAAAGAAGAGAAGATTTCCTTCTCGCAGACAATTACGCTGTTAAACTCCGCGCCGGCTGATTTATACCGTCCATTGCAGCGTGGAATCGCGGACTTCTCACAGCACGCGATATAATCAAAGAGAGGGAGCGGTAGATCCTTTAAACACCTACTTGGCGGAGGAAAGAAGCAATGAAAAGAAAGAGGAAGCCGAACGTTCGCGCCTCGCGAGAACAATCCACGAGGCTCTAAGTGGTTAGTGGATACATGGGCTAATAGAGCCTAATCGGACAAATCAACCGCGTTTCACGCGCTTTACCGAACCGAAAAATATGAAAGAACGCGAAAAAGAAATAGAATAACCAAAAAAAAAAAAAATACGCCGGCGGCAGTAAGAGAACGTTTGCTTTATTGGTTTGCGTCGGGTCATATTTTTTTTTTCAAACGATTTTAGCTGAAGCAAATTTTTCCTCTGAGCTTGCCAATACGAATTTTTATTTATTTATTTGTATTTCTTCATAAAATTAAATCGCTCACAGATTAATCGTTACTATTCGCTCCGAAATCTCTATCTCTTATTTTTTGAAATCTTTGAAATGAGCCGAATTAATGAACAAAACGAGCTTTCCAAAATATACCAAAACATACTCAAACAACCTCATAACTTATGGAAATAATTAAGTTTGTTTGGGTTTAACGATTAAAAATGTCAGCTTTCGCGGGCTAAATATCACTAGCAGTGACTAATTAAATTTATTTATGGCAAAAAAAATCTCTCGCGAGAATTGAGTTGGAGCCCCACTTTTGCACAATTACCATTTTCCAACAATACGAACTTCGATATATATCGTAGCTTTTTCGTCAATTTCTTTCGGAGTCGAGTCAACCTAAAATCCGAAAAACCCGGCGCGTTTGTTTCCGTAGAAAGACGAGCGCCGTTGGCTGCAAGGACGCTCAGGACGCGCGTTGGCAAAGGGATCAGACAAGTACGGAGGAACGCTAATGTACCGTTGATCGTTCGAAGCTTCGGGGAATGCAGTGGACCCGGGGTTCTTCCCTTTTGCATAAAGGGGCCCTTGGGGGACGTAGGATACTTAGCAATAATTTGACACGTTCACGATTCCAATTCCCTTTCAGCCGTGCCTCCATTTTTTTTTTTTCGTAACTATCGTTCATTCTCTCTTTCTCTCTTTCACTGGACGCAGTCGTCGGAAAGAGAACTGCGTTTTTGGGATGCGGCGTTTCTTCACCGGATCTGAAGGACCTCTCACGAACGGGCCTCCATTCGCCTAACCATGAATACCATCTGCATATCAAGTGGTTGGTATCGTTTGCCCGTAAAAAGCTCGAAATATTGGAAGATTTATAGGCGGTTAGGTGGACACTCGCACGGCCATTTGAGGTTCGACCAAAATGAAGGAGCGAGGGAGGGGGGGTTAGGCGTCAGGACAGCTGCCAATGCTGACTTCTTGATTCGAGATCTCATTATCCTTGCGAAAGAATAATATTCCGAAGTAGGTACCTATATTCTACACCTCGAGGACTGCCAGTCTCTTCTCCCTTTTGAGTCCTCCTCAAATATCCTGCATCGACGGTTGAGGTTCTCATGGTTTTTCTTGCAAGCTCTCCCATAGGCGGTTGCTCTTCTGGCATCTGCTTCGAATAGAAGAGCAATTTACTCTGGAACTTTGGCAAACCTCCTGGCCGCGTAAACTTTTGAAATTCGCCTCGTACGTGAAGCTCGATGGTACTTCGAGTAGCATGAGCTGTTGCGAGAAGTTTAAGCGAGAAATAATACTCCACCGTAGTAATATAACTTTCCAGCAATTGTTGAGGCGTCTCGCAATGATTTAGGGCTTTCTCGCGGATCTCGCCCGCAAATAATTTACACCAGAAACAGGGACTCTCTTCTCTTCTCTCACGGTGGAGAACATAAACGTGTCTCGGAGCCGACACTTTGTAAGAGAAGAAGAAGAAAAAACGGCACAAGAATAGCTATACCGAGGTAGAGAAGGAGGGACTTGGAGGTAGAGAAAACACGAACGCTTAGAGAGATTGCGAGCTTATATTCAGCGAGGAAAAGCGCGTTGCAATCATTCACGTGCCGCTTTCGCGCACACCTGCTACGGAATCGCCACTGCGGATCTTGGTCCAAACGGGATCCCGGGTGAGAAACTTTGCAGCTCTGGAGCGACTCTTTCTTTTCTCTCTCTCTCTCTCACCCCCTTCCCCCAAACTCCCATCTCTGTCTCTTTCTCTTTGTCTTTCAACCTCCATGAGGAACGGAGTAAATTTATCCCTAAGTACTGGGTACCAACGCTCGAGAATGTGGATGGGCATAAATCGAAAATGACCCGGTGTAATAACCGAAAGAGGTGCTATTTGCGAGAAACTGTCGTGGAGCTTCTATGCTGAACGTCTTCCTTCCAAAGGGTTCCAACATCAGCCATTGATTCCTGTAACGAATAACACTGGATGACCATTTGGTCATTGACCTTGACCTTGACCTTGACCACTGGTTCCTTCCAAAGCGTTCCTACACTAACCATAGATTCTTGTAACGAATACCACTGGATGACCAATCGCCGATTGATTAGATTGGAACAACTGCTGGTTTTCTGTTGATCGACCCAATGCTCTCAGAGGACTCGAGGTCCAACCTTGTTTTCACCGATATTCAAGGTGAGCACGCGCCAATTACTCGCAGTTCGTAACCCGAAACGAAAAAATACGAGAAATCGTATTCTCGAGTGAAAACCAGTACCAGACCCAATGGAGTATATAGCTACCGAGACAAGATCGTACAATACGTTAACGATGCATACAACGAAAAGACTGTTTTCTCTAATTAAGGGATTTTAAGATTCCTCTGCCGCGAAGTGTCGAGCGGTGTTTCGTCTTCAAGGCAATGAGATATACTTGTGATAGGCGTTGGCAGCCGTTGATCGTCGAGGGGTTTGCGCGGTAGCGCAATCCACGACGGGTGTCCGAAAAAGTAAGGATCCTCTGGGACCCTTGATGGGACTTAACGAAAACGACAGATCCAGCGATACCGGGATAATGGGCGAGAAAGCGCCGAAAAGACAGTAGCCAAATGAAAGGGTCCACACGCGGCAATTCTTTGTCTTATCTCACGCCGAGAAAGCACCAGGTCTCGCACCTCTTCGAAACCTGTAATTTTCCACGGTCTTCTTTTTTGAAGATGGCCCTTGGTCGAATAAAAGAAGAAAAAAGAAGTGCACATCGAGGAGTCACGTTTCAATTGGGTTTCCACGAGAAAGAGGTGCTTCGTGACTCCTGATAAGGAACGACATAGAAAATGGATATTCCCTTTCAGGACGCCACCGAATCTCCTAACGTCTTCATTTCCATCGGTATCGAAATGGCTTTTGGATGGACCGTTGGCTATCGTCGAGTGATTCATGACGTTGAATGACACAAAAGTCTCACTATACAGCATCGACTGGTAAAACTTTTACGTCTGAGAGAACCAGGCAACGTGTATACTCGCAATTGAATGTCGAATTGATACCGACATCTTTATTCTTCAACCTTACCAATGATATCTCACTCTTTCCTTCACGATTTTCTTCGGACGTGTCCAAACCTAAAAAAAATAGGCTGGAGAAGATTCCTGAAGGAGGACTATACGTCCAAGCTCTGGCGAGTGGTTTCACAGTGATCCCTTCACAAGCGCGTGCCCGAAAGACTCGCGTCTTCACAATCGGGTCCAGGCACCATACCGAGAATTTGCATTTACGACACGTGCGTAGGTGGCACGAGCTTAACGTCTCTCCGGTTGGCAATAAAAAAAAAGAAATATCGCCACGAGTGGACCCAGACGCGTTTGTAACGCGAAGTGTATTTCCAAGGGAGAGAGAGATTCGTGGAGGTGAGAGAGAAGCGAGAAACAAGGTGTATATAGAGGCTCCTGGTGACGCGGATTGACTGGAAGGCAACGACGTAATATGGCTTCCCGATACAACACCGAAACAACCAACCACCTTCTTCGAGTTTCCTCAACAACGAAATGCGAGTCAATTTTATCACGGGCTGCTGTACAGCTGGCAATACTGAAAGATACCGATCATACATCCCCACGTTTATTCGCATATGTACGTACTCAAATAAATAATGTCTTGATTTTATAACCGTCGTGTTCAACAGACACTTAATTTCACTACCGTACACAGACACTGGTATTACAAGGATCTCAAATAAGCGATTTTACACCCTCGACGAAATTTTATTTTTAATATTATTATAAATTAAACAAAAATTTATATTATATATTATAATAAATTACATCTTATAATTATAATAATTTATTATAATTATCATCAACGAGCTTAGAGAAGACCATTTTACATTCATACATGACTAGTGGTAGTGAATACTGATAGCATCGCAAATAAGCGATTTCACACCCTCGACGAAATTTTAT
Source organism: Ophioninae sp. B BG-2022a (assembly GCA_030522765.1). Classification (NCBI taxonomy): domain Eukaryota; kingdom Metazoa; phylum Arthropoda; class Insecta; order Hymenoptera; family Ichneumonidae; species Ophioninae sp. B BG-2022a. The sequence goes on from JAPYZJ010000338.1 coordinate 23,844, forward strand.
TTTTAATACTATTATAAACTTTCAAAATTTTCAAAATTATATATTATGATAAATTACATTTTATAATTATAATAATTTATTATAATTATCATCAACGAGCTTAGAGAAGACCATTTTACATTCATACATGACTAGTGGTAGTGAATACTGATATAGCCTTGATAAAATGATGGTCCCTCTGGATGTAGTACTGTTGCAAACCGGAAAATTGAGGCGTGGGGCTTTACGGCGGTTATCTCGTGGAATATTTTCGAAGTGTAAGGGGGTACGTCCTGCCCTCGAAATTGCTCTGTATGTACAGTAATAATTTGGCTCGTAACGCTTGCTTGAGGAATCGAGAAATCCGCGTGTTGCTCTCTCTCTCTTTCTCTTTTCGCGCCTCGTTACTTCAATTATTCCGGGATGGCGGCGAGAGCCGGCGAAGCCGTTTTTTACTGCCTCGTACACTGGAACACGGAAGAGGCAACATTCGGAAACGACTCTTCGGCACATGTATCGGAAAGGTTTTCATCTCGCCTCTTAACACGAGCGTGTCTTCCGTCTCTTATCCCGGTAAGCGCGTTTCTTCGAAATATTCGGTAAACCTGTTTGTAGCGGATCACTAGTCTGAAAGACAGAGATAGAGAGAGAAGGAGGTGGCGAGAAAGAGAGAGAGAATGAGATAGAACGAGAGGAGAGTAAAAAGGAGTATTAAGGGGGGAAAAAAAACGAAAAGATAGAGCAAACGTGACGAGAAGCGACGGGAGAGCCTCCATTAGCTTGCTTAGCACGTAAACACGTGCGATGATCTCGTTTAGGATGAATAAAGAACGAGAAAGAGAGACAGAAGGTGAGAATGTAAGGGATTCGTGAGGAGGAGACGAGAGGAAAAACACTGTTAAAGAGATGAGACTTGAGAGTAAAGAACTTATCTCATCTCGGTATATGTTGAAAGCAGGAGAGAACGAGTTAGGTAGAAAGAGAGACAGAGAGAGAAGGAATGGTAGGAAGAGCAGCACTCTCGTGATTTCGAAGAGCCGAAACACATGAACGTACGAAGGTAACGTCCACAACTATGCGAGTTTCGAGAGGTTGCTCGTATTTAGTCAAAGCCCGGAGCAAAGCATTGCCGGCAATTAGTGTCTTCTGGATGGCCGTGAGGAGCAGCAATTAGCACCGGGGGTGTTAATGAGAGCGAATACAAACGGTTCGAAAGTTTTGGACCTCTTTGGTCGTTAGTTCTTCTCGTTGGACCACATCGATCATGCAAGCCCAGTGAGAACTCGCTGATCCTCTGGAGAATGAGAAATCAAAAATAGTTACGACACCAGCCGATCTAAACGGCGCCTTACGAATAATTCGTTAACAGCGAAACACAGAAGGGTTCCTTTTCTTGTCTCTCCCGGAAAGATAGACAGGAAGGTGAATAAAAAAACGAGATTCACGGGGGAGCATTTATTGCTGCGGTCGTTTCAGGTACTCCTAGGAAAGGAAACGTCGGAAAAGAACGAAAAAGGAGAAAGAACGCGCAAGGCGGGAACTTGTCGTCTGGTCTCGATTTCTCGCGAGAACGTTTACGACTCCCTTGAGAGTTCCACCGCGGGATCCTCACGTGCACACCTTGCTCGGGACGGAGAAAAACCCCGGACCCTAACGGCGCAAGAAATTGTTGGGTACCGGAGCAAGAGGGTGGTCGGAGCGAAGGGAGTATCACACGGTCATACTTTTGTTTCCCTCCAAGTGCATCATCCGGACTATCTCGCACAAACGTCATTGATGGGGCACACGGTTGATCCGGATTCGCAAAGGAAAAAGATACGCATATGGGACCCGTGACATCGGAGTCTTCGTCATCCAGCGGAAAGAAGAGTACGGAGAAGAATCGATGGTAACATCGATAGGAAACGAAGAGAGGGTGAGAAAGAATCGAAAGAGAGGGTTGAACGTGCCGCGATCTGTTTTATGGACAAGCCAGGCGTGCGACCGCTAAAGAAACTTGCCGATCTTGTGCATATACGAGAAACTCCTGAAACCGAAGGCTGGGATGGATCCGGACGGATCGCTGATGAAATCCTCGTTTTCTATCTCTTTTTCTTTCTTGATCTTTCTCTTTTTCGCGTGCGCAAGTGGCGAACAACAGCCGAATGAAAAACTGGTACAATCTTGAGGCAGCAGTCGCGCGTCTCGCTCGATGCCAACTTCGCCGCGATGTGGCCTCGCCGTTCCTCTTTCGCCATCCCTCGATCCCCGAGGTGGGCTCCGGTTCCTCGATTCACCTACCCAACGTTTACCTCGATATCTTCGAGTCAGTCCGGAACCTCACCTGTGCCTTTTTGCACCGATTCATTGTATATTTCCGAGCGTGCGTGCCCGAATTATTAATCGGACGGGTACCCTCCGTCAAGCAACCCGGACTACGCGTACCCGAATGTTAAACGCTTACCCCGAGTCTTGAGCCACCTGTGTCTCGGACTATACTGGATACGAAACTTCCTTTGATTATTCGATCGCGATACGTAATCTTGATCGTTATACGGATTCGCGTTATTTTCGCAAACCAGGATTCGTGGAATGAGAATCGAAAAAAAGTGATCGAAAGCTGAAGGTATCTACTCTCACCTGTGAGCCAATCGTCATATGGGTCTATACTTCGATGGGTGACTCGGTACGAATGGACGTTCTTTTTGAAAGATCTACACTTTTTCACAAAAGTCTTATTCCGTTGATACGGCTTTCTGTATCGACAGCTTACCCAGCTTCCCTGTCCCTGTGTGGAAAACAGCTAGGGTTTAGAATTGTATGGCTGATGTCGAGTGAGTTCGCTAGGGAACTAGATATTTTAAATATATTACGAAGGTATTTTGAACCTTAGGACTTGATAGATTCGAGAATGTTTTAATTGGAAGTATTTACTGGTCATGTGCCACATTCGATAAAACGTGTTCCGACGAATAATAGTTATTTATACCTGAATAGTTATTCATACTTGAATAGTCATTTAAAATATTCTTTTTCACAATGTTTTGTCTATATTTATAAATTTAATCAATTTAATCAATAATTATTTACTGCTTCCTTTTTCACAATGGTTTTTCTATATGGATAATTTAATTGATAAATTTCTCCATCTTATGACGATACGAATCGCAAAAGAATGATCTTTTGAATTTCAAATTTTCTATGATCTTTTGAATTTTCGAAATTCTCTGTGTACGTAGTCGAGTGTGGCCTTCAAGAACGGTACCTATATCAACATTCTATTTAGCGTCTCAAAGCGAAAAAATGGAAAATTTATTCCCGCCGTAGACTCAACATTAAATTTGAAGCTACTTGACACGACCACTGTGAGTCACTACAAAATCTAGATACGCTCAATTTCCCACTCAAATTTCGTTTTCCGTTACGAAAACGAATGTTTAAAAATATTCATTTCCATCGTGTTCATTTTCTCCAAATGTTTCATTATGAAATAAGAGGTGCTGTAATAAATGAGCAATCGTTTAAATTCCCGACAATAGTAACCGGTATTTTCCCAACGTTCCACCAAGAGTTTCTCGAATGAGAATATTTTCATTCTCTCATCAAGAAACATTCCGAGGATTCGAGATTCTCTTGAGGTAGCGAAGTAGGTCTCGGAAATGCTGGGAGCAAGGAATCGATGCCAGTGGAGATAAGAAAAGGGCTACTACCGTAAGGCTGCCGGTGTTTCAGATAGTAGAGCCGAAAGCGAGGGTGCTCGTTACACCTTAATAGTTCCCCGTATATTCTAAGCTCCCAACGTGCACGTACACAGGCGCGATCCATTATGAATACAACTATGCAGCGAAGCTGTTGAAAAGTATACCCCACCCGATCATCCAAGAAATTCAATTTCGCGAAGCCAAGAGGAAGCCCTGTTTTGCATATTCAGCGTACAAGAGAAGCCAACGGACCGCTCCTTCAATCTTTCTCCAGTCCGAGGGTGTGTGCGCTATCTCGGCATTTAAATTGTTCCACGGTTGGCTCCAAGCTCCTCTCGAGTAGTTTGGCTGCGTAGCTACCAAAATTCTTACCACGGTTGGTTCAAAGATGGCGCTGAACTAGAAACGAAAGGGTGGGTCGTTTGTACTGTACGATCATAATCGGGTCACCGAAACCTTCCCACGAGATGTGGGGACAGGTTCACTGCGTTTCCAAGGAAGCCAGAATAATATGTAACGTTTCGAGGAATCCCGGATCCCCGTAATGATTCGAGGATCTTAACGAGCCTCGTTTGCAGTTGGAAAAGGACACATTCGTCCGGATGACATTTTGAGGCTGGTGCTCGGAGCAAAGAGATATACATATAGGTGTGTAAGACCGAGTGTGATCGTTTCATGAGGATAGATAGGGCACCAACGTTGGATCTTTCCTTCGCTGTCCCTTAATTGGACCTCGTGTTAGTCGAGTTACCCCATTGGCTACGGTAGCTGGCTACACGGTAGTCCACGCTCAGGTATATCTATCCATCTCTCTCTCTCTCTCTCTCTCTCTCTCTCTCTCTCTCTCTACCTTTCATTCATCTCGCTTCTTCTCGTCGTACTTTGCCTTGCTCTTTTTCTCTCTCTCTCTCTCTCACTTACCGATCCCAAGGTAGTACACCTTTCTTTACCTTTCTCCACTCACTTGGTACCAGCTACTCCTTGGCTTACTTCCTTCCACAAGGATTCCTTCGATCTCTCTTTCTTTCTCTCTCTTGGACACCCGCAGACTTTATCTGACCGCGAGGCGAGCTGTGCGCGGGTGCGCCCGATTTTTCGGTGGATAACGAAGAACCTGGACCTGCTGGAATGGGGATGGAGGAGGAAGAGGTTTAACGACGCGAAGGATCGAAAGAGGAAACGAGAGAGAGAGAGAGAGAAGAAACAGTGATGTTGTGCACACATACCCGGGGCTGTTATGACGTCGATGGCAAGTGTGTAGTCATCAGACTTTGTAATCTTTCACAGCTGGTCTGTTTAGCTGTCCTGGGGGTTGATCAGAGATCGGGAGAAACGCTGCTGAAGTTCCATCAGCCGTTTGACACGACCCAAGATACCCACCCAGAGTTACGTTATTTTGGAAAACCTGATAGAATCTAAGCAACTGGTAGTCGTAACTTAAGATCTCACCACGTTGATGTGGGCTAGCGGAAAGGAAACGAAAAACCTACTATCCTTTCAACTTTGCCGCTTGATGCCTTCATCCTCTCATTACTGAATTATTCACCGCGGAACATCGTGCAACCCTGGACGATCGTTTACGGCTAATCCGTTTTTCTTTTTTAATCTCTCGAAGGATTTATCATCGACGGGAGCGAAAAGACTACCGTGAGTGTCCTGTGACAGCTGGGTTTGCCTCCTGGGGGTCTTTGATGAGAGTTTTTGCCTCCGGGATATCGAATGGCGGTGTATATCGGTAGCCACCATGTAACACGATATGTTTCCTCGTTAGATTTCGCCTTCTGCCCGAGGAACACTATACAGAGAATATTGAACGTACGCTCCACTTTGAGCCCAATATCTCGAATCTTTCGTCGAGTACCAGCTGACACGGTGCTTCTTCCGAGTACCGTTCACCTCAAGTAACGACAAAGTGCTTATTCTTAACTTACGTTGTGGTTTATCCAAACCCAAACAAACCCAAACCAAACAATATCTAAACCAAACCCAAACCCAAACGTAGGTCGTAGTCCTACATCACCTACTTGGAAAGAAACGCTTTAGGGCTATCAATATTAAAACAAAAAACAACTTCGAATCAGTATTCCATCTCATCACTGATCTTCGAAAAAATCCAATCCTCACATCTCAGACCTGTCAACCCTTCGAGAATGCAAATTGCGCACGCTTGACCCAAACAACTGTACTCATCGAATACCTTGACCCTGAATCTCTCGGCAATAATACCTTTCCGAATTCTTATTTCATTTTTCATCAGGAAAAGGTAATAAATATTGCATAAAGAAGAATTCCGGGTGTGTTTACGGCGCGTACGTACTTACGGTATAGCGCGTATATAACAACCGCTTTATTATATTCCGAGTGACTTCGTGGATAAAATATAGACCTCGAGGAGCCGGAGAAACCTTCTCAATATGGGTGTCGGCCTTCTCCAGAGCCGGTTGCAGTTTGTTTTCTTTTAATTTTTTTCCCTCTCTTTTCATCGAGAAAGCCTTGCCTCAACGTCCCTCCGACTCTTCCATGCATCGTGCACTCTGTGACTGTCACTTGCTGACGTTGGCTCTTCATGCGCGATTCCCAAGTGCACGGCCGTTCAGTTGGAAGCGAAACGCGTCTGTCCATACGAGACGAGGAACGATGGACCCTCCGTGAACCCCCCCCTGTCCCCCTGTCCCTCCGCCCCCTCCGTATTGAGGCTGTCAATACGGCGTACCTTTATATGGCAATAGCCGTCGTATAAACCAGCAATGTTTATACGGTAATATGATAATTAAGACATTTAAAGGATGAGGCCACGCGAGATGGGAGTACAAACGATTGTATAAAAATCATTTGGACGGGCATGAGTCATGTACACACGCGGGGTACACGCCGGTTACCGCATCGGCGATTCTTCTAATTGTCAAGCTCGTCGGCAATTAAGACACCGATGTAAAAACCAACGGACATTCAAGGATTGCTCCCATGGGTGGAGGAGTGAGCAAGTCGGCGTGTTTTTGTTGTTGTTGTTGTTTGCACATCTGCAGACGCACGCACACATCATTAGAGAACTTTCGATCGTTGGAAGTCGAAATTCCAGAGCCAAGGATTCGACATCGAGAAAGTAGTCCAATCTCGTTGAACTTCTATATTGATTCAACTGTGAATCATTTTGACTCGCAGACTGTGCGTCGTCTGTAATTATGGGCTGATGATCTATTTGTCTATTTTTGCATCCAACAGGCTAGACTCTTTTTGAGGTTTTGCTAATATGACTCATTCGGACGTCCCGTTGAATAATAACGAGACGAATGAGTCGAGTGCTATCTTGGTCATAGAAAAAAGAAAACAACAGCTGGTGCATTCATACGTCTAGGATTTCGTTTTGTACCTGATGGAAAAGCCGAAGACGTCAACGGAGAAGCGACTGAAGCCAATTAGGCAGCTCTGCAGCACGAGCTGGAAAGATGCAAGAGAGGAGGATGAGAAACGAGATAGAGAGACCAGAAGCGAGCACCTCGAGTTGACTCGCTTTATCGAGCGCTAACCCTTTTTATCCATCGCTTCTCACTTGAATCCGATTCCTTTCTCAGTGCCGGCGTTTTCCTTTGTTCACATCGAGCTATTAGCAGTATTCGGAGTTCAGTAGAAAGCTATACACTAAGATGGACCGTAGAAAAGACAATTCTGATATATTTTGAAGCTCTGTTGACGTGTCGATTCTTGGCTATTCGAGTAGTCCCAATAGATTAGGTAACTTGCTGATGCAGATCAGCGTACATTGGCTTCGTTCAATGTTTGGACCAACTGTAAAGTTGTCGTTTGTCCAGGCTTGTCCATCTAGCATGTCCAGGCATCAAACGAAAGCAACGTTTCTTTTGGCTTCAACATTCATCGAATCAATCCCAGATATGTAAAGTCTTAAATCTCTAATGTCAGCCTTTCGCAGTATCATTGATTCATGGACAACGTTTTTGCTGAATCCATCGTGTGACTCTTTCAGCCTATACGGTCCATCATACGAAACGAGTTTAGACAGCTACGCAACGAAACCAAAAAGAGTAACAACCGTCCCAGTTGGAACATCATCCAATCTCCACTTTTTTTTTCTTCAGCCGAAGCTACTCTTTGACGTTATCTCATCTGGCAATTAACCGCGGCTCGTTACGGCACGGCCTTTTCTTTTTTTTGTTTCCTCGGAGGTATCCCCCAAGGACCAATTTGTCCGGATCATATACAACCGCTCGTAAAATAGAGCACTCCCTCAGTCGGCTTCGTGTGGAATCCCAATGAGGTCTCCGCGAGTTGCCCTCCGATGCACCATCGTCAATGTAGTCCCAACGGCTCATGGGAACCATTTCTCTTTCAGCAGTGAGAGTTCCTCCTATGATGAAGGCTTTCAACGTTCCGCGTCTCTTGGGAGAATCGTGTGTGTAGATGCGTTTAGAGTGATCCACAATCCGATATGCGAACGCAAACAAACCCAAACAATCCCAGACGTATCTTTCGTTTCCTCAGCTATCTCCAATCTCCAGCTTCATGATCATGATCCACAATTCGCGATATGCGAACCCAAACAAACCCAAACAATCCCAGACGTATCTTTGGTTTCCCCAGCTATCTCCAATCTCTACCTTCATGAAGATTGCTTTCAGACATCAATGGATCAATAGCTAATAAAGAAGGATTGAAATCAGTAATAGCTACGCAAAGATGAATGCGCAAATGCAGGCACGTCTGTTCAAGCTCCGTTGCGTTGCGAACAGGTGGACGAATTCTCACGAACAGAATCGACAGACCTACTTCTCATAGGTTGATTGAATACTTTCCTGTCGTAGACGTTGTTCGCAAAATGTTATTAGGATTTCGTGTGCTACCGTTCGACCTAGTCCGGTTGGAAAACTGAATGCGTCATTGCGGGTTTCACGCTGAGAAAATTCCTCCTGCTTACCCAGATAACAGATACTATAAATGGCTGGGTTATTCGCATGATCGAGATTGCTTTGATTATACGGAGTCTTGGTCATTTAAATTAGAGGTAAGTACCGGATAATTGAGGGTACCGGCTATAATTAGGAGAGACACGTTGGTTACTATGACAAATCGTGCCAGCGCCATTCTCTTCATCCAGTACATACTACAGCCTCTTTTTTTTTATCTCTTTGGCTTTCTCAGGACCTTCTTCATGCAGAACAGGTTCCCATGAAACGGTTCGGTAGCTACTTATAAATTCCTGCTATTTCATCTATATCACAGTGATTTATCGCCATCCCTTGGAATCTTGGTCTTCACTGATACACACACGATCATCATACCATACACGCTTTCCCTCGTGAAATTATCGAGACGCCCGCAAAATGACTACGCGATACGGAGAACGGAATCTTCTCACATGGGATATCGTCGCAAATCTCCTTCGCGAAATCATCCATCACACTGAGAGGGAGACCGGGAAAATTAGCCAATCATTCTCCAGCTAGCTGGATAAATCTGTCGATAATCACACAACTGCCCTTGACGTATTTAGATTCACCGCTATCCAACTGTCTTTGGGCCTTGGGATCGCTCAAGTGCCACTTGATTTTTACGTTGTCTGTACTCGGGTTATGTGGGCTGATGATAGGCATTCGCATACTGGTTTCTGAGATCAGTGGGTCATGATACCCAGTATCATAATTGGAACGCTTCTTGACAATAAAATATTTTTGTTTGGGTTTGATTTAGTTTGTTTTTCTTATAACACAATAATTATGTTATTATCAATAACTCAATTTTGTAACAAAAATATTAAAAAATAATTTACCAAAAAGATGTATCAGTGAAATGTCGAATTCTATAAAAAAGAACCAGTAATTCGCAAAAGTCCTTCAGACGTTTTTTTAAGCCAGTGTATGCTAACAAAATGTGCAAAAAATCAGACCCCGGAAATGTGTCTTTCCTGGTATCTCGATATCTTGAAAATCTGGTTTTTTCGTTTGCGTGCTCGACATTTTGAAAGCCAAGATTTCTCGTTATACCCCAATATTTATTGATATATAAATGTTTATTATATAAAATGAAATATTGAAAAATTATGGATATTTTTAATATTTTCCAAATTCATGAAGATTCCTTAACCTATGTTATTAAAGAAATTACGTTTATTAGCATGCTAAAAAACGACCAGTTTCCAATAATTTCGTAATGCTGAAGAGCGCTTCTCGAATTCTTTTCGATGTCAGATTTGAGCCGATTGGCATCAGTCTCGGTCGCAATTCGAACCGTCTTGCGCCTGACGGCTGTCAACCCAGCGTGCATCATCACTCGAACATTCGACCGATGAGGGTGAGAGAATCTTACTGTGCTGACGCGACGATAGGTCTTGCCCTAAAGATTTTTTAATCACCCGAGTTTTTATTACCTAACAAAATAATTTTTGTTTAATTAATTAATTAAACCCTCCATCCTTTATTAAATAATTTACGCGTCAATTGTTCACTAATTAACTAAACCCTCCCTTCTTCAATAATTAATCAAATTCTCTCCTTTCCACTTTTCTTAAACCCAAACAAAGCCAACCAAAAATTTCAAAAAATTGAAACTCAAATCCAGTAAAATAACCAAAAGTTAAATCCACTCGAGTGAGCCCTTCTCATGAATTTATCGATAAATTTCGATGACTTTTTGAAATGCGAAAATAACACGTCCTGCTTTAGTCGTTTGTCTTTGGTACGACGAGGGCCGAAGAAAAATGTGAATTCCTTGCAATGATTAAAATTTCAGTAATAGCTCGACATTAAGCTGCCTCGTTTTTCGTCATAACTCGTGGAAGAGTCCACGGAGGATGCAATTTTCGCGACATCTTCTCACGGCCATTGCCAGGGACGGTATCTCGGTGAAGGGAGGTCTCGAGATTCAGGCAATTAAATCCTCGACGTCGGGGGAGAATAGTGCCCCTTCGTTCCAAGTATAAATTTGGGCCCGGGGCAATGCGGTATGTTACTCGCGACGTTTATCACGACGTTTCGTCGCTAATGTATTCGACGTCGCGAAGCACACAGGTAAATGCGCTTCTCGCGCATTGAACGCTCGACAATGTGTCCCCCGAGGGCTTGTCTTCCTATGCCAAGAAATTTTCTCATCGTTCTCAAGTACAAACGAGAACGAGAGAAATAAAAAATATACATACGAAACAAAAAAAAAAAAACAAAAAAAATTTAATATTGAAATTGCTCCAGTGATGGGACGACCCAATTTATCCTCGGATTTTGTGAATCGCATTATGGCCCCTGGGGTAACCTTCTTTCGTATCGTTCATCGTCCTCTTGCGTTTGCGTTGATTATTGAATGAATGATTAAATAACATTTAATCATTTATTTATTTATTTAACATCATTAAATTTAACATTTTTACTAGCATCATTAAATTTAACATTTTTATTAACATCATTCAATTTACTGAGCATTATTTATTTAACATCATTGAATAAATGATTAAAAACATTTTTGTTTTATTTCAACATTCATAGTTTTTTGCTCGTACTTAAAAACGAATAAGCTGGGCCTTACATGGGTTTCACGTATAGGTACGCGTTTGTACAAGAGATCTTGGCATTCGTCGCGTATCCATGACTTTCGGCCTTTGGTGAGTCTCGCCAGGCGAGAAATGATATCAGCCGGCATAGAGTGGGGTACAAAGGAAGGTGGCGTCATTACAATACATTGGCACACTGCCGGATTTATCGTTGTCCTACAAACTTAAATCGACGTATCGTCACTAGTACACGCGACTTTCGTATCGCGTATACTTGCATCCTCGTACATTCGTGTATACAGGGTGACCCACGAGAATCTATACACTTTAATTTAGTTTAATTAAATTAATTACTTTTCTTCTTCATTTTTTAGCTTAATTGAAAGTTTTAATTTAATACTAGGTTACCTCATTGAATCAGTAGTCAATATTCGAAAAACAGGCTCCTTCTGGAATCAAACTACATTTCTCTACATTTTTTCATGGTCCCAAAAAATCATACGAACTATTATTCCACCTCATGTCATAAATTGTTCATAAACATTAATTTTTGTTTTTAATCAACCCTTGTAAAAATTCGGAATATGCAATAGGAAGAAACGTGCCAATTGTGAAATTCAAGAAACTTGGATGACCTTGACCCTGACCTTGAAGCAAAAATGAAGGAAATATCAACCTAGTTCTGGACGATCTTTCATCCAATAAAATTAAAATGTATTTAGCTCCATATTTTCACATCCCATAGACATATTCAGGTGTTATATTTTTCATGACTCACCCTGTATTTATCAAAGTTTATTTCAAAGCCAGTCCTCAAAACAACCAGTTTCCTTAGAGTCGACGTCACATAGATATTGGGGGTTGAAAACTCTGATGTGTTCACATTCGTGAAGGTTGTAAATAATGTTTATGGATGGTAGAGTGACAACTTCTATGGAAGGCTCGAATGAGTTCGAGTGTTAAATCGTCAAGATTACTGTTTTACGTTCATCAGCGATCGTATACGGAGCTCGTGTGTGTAAAAGCGTTCTCGGACACCCGGAGCATTCCGCAAGGCCCACGCACGTGACTCAACGCGTGCCGACGTTGCCTGCAAAATCATACGAACGGGAAGAATTCTTTTGGAAAATGATGACGCCAGTAGACTCGTACCGATCGTTCTCTTTGCGGCGGGGGTGCTGACTCACCGCTACATACGGTGTCTACTTTAATTTTTATTTCTCACTTTTTTTTCAAATCCACATTCATCCTTGGTGACTGTGTTCGTAATTGTGAAAAATCGGTCACTCGAAAAAGGATTTTCTCATGGGAAGGATAATTTAAAACTGCGTTGAAATTGAGGGTTGAAATGATTTTTATCATCCTTCGTAGTCACGAATAAGCCCAAAACAAACCCAAACTCATTTTCGGAGATTTTTCTCGCTTTTGGAAAACAAATAAAAACGTTGGAAAAAAGTTCAGCAGCGTTTTGGAAAAATTGTCCGGGATTTTTTTGTTGATGATAAATAGCTTTATTTTGTTATAAATAAATATATGACTGATGCTTAAGAAGGTTCCTATCAATAATGAATTTTTTATCGTCTTACGCAAACAAACCCAAACAAAACAAAATTATTTATCGGCAAAAAGAATAAATCTTGGGCCATTTTTCAAAAAAGCCACTAAAGTGCAGCATCACCGCAAAAAAAATCCGGCCGATGTCTAAAGTGTTACGTGGGAGTGCGTTGATGCTGTTTTTCACGAGTAACAAGCCCCTCCGAGATGAGTCGTCAGTGCTAGTGCTCTAAGAGAGCAAAAAAGATGAGAATCGTAAGAAGCGCGTATAAGATTGGCGCTCGGGGTCTCCATCAATCTCACGAGGAATGCTCCGTGACGGTGAAGTATGTGGCGTGTTCTGGATACGGTTCTCAAGATCCTTCATACGTCAGGATCGATTGGATTCAATGTCGACGATAATTTTCACGACGTTGTCACCGATAAATCGAGGAAAGTTCATGCGATTATTATGGGCTTTGGGATCTTCGATCGGATTTCAACGGTCAGTTTTACGAACAAAGTGCCATCGCATCGTACATGAAAAACCCAGACATATAAATATATATATATGTCTCGTCGAATAATTCGCAATAAGACGAGGAAATTTCAGATAATTTCTCGCTTTCACTCACCGGAGGCAAGATCGTCTGGAAGCCGTTGAAAAATCTTGGTGCACCGGTTGACCGTCTTGATGAAAAAAAAAGAAAAAAAAACACACACAAAAAACGACAAAAAAATCCATGACGTTCGTTTGAGACGTTTAAACGTCCACCTGGATAAAATCGAACGAGAACGCTCTTCGGAAAGAGAGACGCGCGTGCGACACACGTGCGCAATCACGCTTCACGAAATTGTCGCTGTGTTCTCTCTTGAAATTCGCCTGTGTGCAACAAGCTGTCGTCGAGAGTCCTGGAGCTTTCTCTGCCTCGGGCTTCGTCGATTTTTACGTTCCCCTCGCTCTCGTATACCAAAGTGTACGATGAGAATGGGAGGGGATCACTTAAGTAATTAAAGAGAGTCAACATGAAATTACGATCCGTGTGCAGCATTCGATAGCGTGACGGTTGCCGGCTGCCTTTTTCTCCTCGGTCAACGTATACAATCGTTACATTATCTTTCGTACATTCTACCATCGCGTGTATCTTCGCTTTTCAATTAACACATTTCTTTGGATTTAATCACGATATCGAGATATTGCTTGATTACGTCGATAAATAGTCCGAACTGCACCTGGACGACCGAGGAATTCCTTTTCCCCAAACGGTGACGATATAATTGTTGATTATTTTTTACGTCGTTACGCAATCGCTACAAATCGTGAAATAAGTAGAAATTCATTGATGTCATTGGTGGGTAGCACGTTTAATGAGGTACCTTTCGATCTTGACTGGTCTTAGCGTGAAACCTGTATAAGTGCATGATGGACATTTTTGTTTGCACTCGGGAAAGGGTGCAGCACTCCCGTAGGATAAAATCGAATAATTCCTGAATACGCCCAGAGTGGCTGACCTTTAGCCACGGTGGAACAAGGTCGAGGGCTTCGAGATTTCTTCCTCTCTCTCTCGCGCTCTCTCTCTCTCTCTCTCTTACTTTTGTTCTCACTACCCATCTCTTCTCTCTGAGTGAGAGCATCTTCAACATCCGTGAAAGGATTCCAACTCCCACGAGACTGGAGAGCGCCTTGCTTGGATGTATGCTCATCGTTGTATACGGTTGTGCTAGGGGTATACAAGGATGAGACAGAATCTGCGTGTTCTCGAGTCGTGGATGAAAATCCTACAGGATCGTTCAACTGGATAGTCATTGCCTCTTCAGCTCGCGTAAGATTGGTATTTACTTCTGCAGATATCGAGAATTTTGTTCAATGTCTAATTCCAATGCATTTTGTCCAATGTCTAATTCCAATAGATGTTGTCTAATGTCCAATTCCAATGGATGTTGTCCAATGTCCAATTCCAATGCATTTTGTCCAATGTCTAATTCCAATAGATGTTGTCTAATGTCCAATTCCAATGGATGTTGTCCAATGTCCAATATTAGGGGATCAGGCATTGTCCAATTCCAATGGATGTTGTTCAATGTCCAATACCAATGGACATTGTTCCACATCCAATACCAATGATCAACTGAATAATACGACTGGATACCGTCCAACATCGGATACCAATGATTTTGTCGGGACAATCTCAGGATGACTGCTCGCAGATTGCACCAGTAGGGTTCCAAATGTCAGTTGCGCTTTTCGCAAAGTTCGAACGGTGGTTGCACGTTTATAGATAACGGAAGAAGATCGTAGTCATGCAAAGAAAAAGGAGTATGGAAACATGAGGGAGCACATACGGTTCAAGCAGACAGTCCTCTCGCCGGTAAAAGGATGGGTCTGAGAGAGGGATCCTGATACAGTGCGCAACCCACGCGAAACGGTCCAGCGACCACATACGTCCGGGAACCCACGTGGCCGGCGAAACGCGGCAGAAAGAGAACGAGAGAAGCAACGACGATCTCACCGCCTCGTGGCCTCCACGGTCTTCGTAATCGTGAGACCACATTTCGTGTTCCGCTTTGAGAGATTGCATTTTTCGTTCCCAGGAAACGGCCCATCCGCTTCTCCGGCTCGACGATTCTCCTGCTGCCCACGAGCAGTCGAGTTAGGCGCGTGTGTATTCAGTCTGTGAAAACCTCACTCTCTGAAGAACCTCGAATATTTCCGTCTGTTCCTAGACCTGGAGGGAGAGGAAAAAAGCTGTAGCGCGTTTTTATCATACCTCGACAAACCGAAAATTTCTATGAAAAAGTCGTAAAAAACTTCGAAAAACACCATTTTTTCATAGAAATTTTGGGTTTTTGGAGAAATGAATAGTAGATTCGTACTCAGGGGATCAAATTACATCGAAATGGACTAATAAAAAAAATATTAAAATTCCAAAAATTTTTTCGATTTTTGGGGGAAAAAAGTTTTTTCACTCAATCATCGATAACTTTTTTTCCTTCAGGATTTGTCACTCCACTCTGTGCTCAATCTCTTCGTTATGATTTTCTCTTCAAAATGCTTTTTTTAAAATTCAAATCCGATGATTTTTCTATTTTTCGCAGAATTTCAAAGTTGGACCATCGATTTTAGCCAATTTTTCCATACATACCCCTTTGCCTCTTTTTTTGCCATTTTTCGAGTGGACTTTCCGGGGAAACTATAAGAGATATCCATGTGAATCCAACGCCATTGTTTAAGTCAGGCAAAAACCTTTTCCAAACACGCCAAATAAATCTCCATCGCATAGAAGAAGCCTACTCTACGACCTTTTGAAATATCGTGATTTCTGAGATTCTGGAAAAATGGCCAGGGAAGACGAAAATTTTTTTTCCCATTTTTAGACTTTTAAAACGCTCTGTTTAATCGGAAATTTTCCGCTGATTACGAACATGCCCGAAATTTTGCCAAAAGTACCAAATTAAACTAGGAAAATGCGAAAAACCTTTCAAAAATATTGTTTCGACATTTTTCCCTAGAAATGGAGAGTTCAAGACGAATGAAATGATGGGTTTGTCTTCAAAGTATAAAAATGTATCATCATGGATCCGAGATGTGACACTAAACGTCCAAATATAATAATGATTTCGTGGCTAAGCCCGTTGAACGGGCGTGCCTGATTAGCTGCCTTTCAAAATTAATAACAATTAAGGGGTTCGAAGGCAGGCATCGAAGTGACGTTCCTCGTAAGATAGATTGAGTGGGTTCGAGCGCCATACGAATCTGGCGGTGGCCAGCATCCCGAAGAGCTGAGGGCAAACATCGCGCGAGTCCTTTCCATTGCACACAGAGGAGGCACTTGCGGACGAACGCGTGTTAGGTGTACATAGGGATACACGGTGGTGGAGCAGCAGTACGCTTTTGTCTATATAGCACTGATGGGGAGTGCTCGGAGCGCACTTACGAGAACCTTATTTATAAACAGTACCGGCCACCACAATGGTTATTGTTTCAGCACGTGGTATGCCAACACGTATGTGTTCACGTATACCTCGCGGTTACAAGTGTGCCCAATAGCAGTGTGCGCGATCAGCAGAAGCGAAACGCGCGCGAGCCGCCTATTTATGACACATTATGCGAAAGCGCACCCGCGATAAGCAGCCAACTCGGCGTGTCGCATGTCTCTCTCTCTCTCTCTCCCTTTTAGAGAGCTATATCACGAGTGCGACTGTGCCACAGTATAATATTGCATTTGGTTGGCGCACTGGCCCATTGTGAGATCCCAACAATGATAATACAACCGCGTATAAACAATTCTGTATACACCCTGCGTCCTACACGCCACCACTGCATAAATCATGATTCGCGCTTTCGACCTGCCTATCCCCATCTACCTTCTCACTCGCCCATCGCTTTTTCTACGATTTCACGTTTTTTTTTACGATTTTCTCTTCTCGTCATCAATTTTCCATCAATATTCTGTTTTTGCGTGATAGGCACGTCCACTAGTGAAGTTTGAGGACTCTGGTTAAGGTTTTCTAAACGTCATCTACCTTCTCACTCGCCCATTGCTTTTTTTTATGATTTTCCGTTTTTTTTTTACGATTTTCCCTTATCATCAAACTATAGAGTCACGACTCTACCCATTTGTTTGGGTTGGTTTGGATTTGTTTAGGTTTGTTTGAATTTGTTTGGGTCTATATGGATTTTTTGCGTTTGGGTTTGTTTTGATTTGTTTGGGTTTTTTCGGATTTGTTTAGGTCTATTCAAATTTTGTTTACTTCACGCCGATCAGCCAAAACCTCTAAAATACTTTCCCCATTTGGTGATTTTCCAATCTTTCAACAAAAGTGCGCAAAGTGGATGTAAAGAGTATACGAACATGAAAAACAATACGGCAGGAAGTGTTCCTGAGAGTAGGTTGGGTGAGTTTGTTCGCTGCTGTGCCGAAGGAGCACGATCGAAAGAGGTTGAGGTTAGGACCACTCGATGAGAACTTTGCGGGGGCGAATAACAGATTGTAGGTCTGGGGAATGCGGTGGCCATCTTACTCCCTCACCCTTTTTCCTCCATGTTCCTTTTTCTCTCTTTTTCCATCCATCGATTTTGCCTGTGTCCGTCCCCCTCGCTCTTTTTCTCTTCCAGTCTGATCGCAATGAACTTGCATACACGAGGATCCCTCTGGCTTCCTACGAGACTTGGACGTCGATTGGAAGACAGAGAAGAGAAGGAGGAGGAGGAGGAGAGACGAAGATAGGTTGAAAAAGGAGAAAGATAGAGTCGCTCCGGATATGCAAATCGAAGAGATCTGGACGGTTACGATTTCTCGGAGTAGAACCTAAGGGACGGTTAGACGTATAGGTAGGATGATATTGGTTGGATGGGGGACCGTAGAAACCAGACTTGTGCTGCGCCAACCGTTTCTGTCTCACATATATATACCTACATCCTCGCAATTAAGTGGGTCCCCTTTTTCTCCTCCGGCAGTGTCCAGTTCTGGTCGCCCTCTTAATCGAAGCTCACCATACGCGCAACCAAGTTTGCCGATCGCCTTAATGTCCCCCCACCCGTGTACAAGAGATCGTCTCGTGATTTTTTAACCTACCGTAGTAGTTACATTAAGCCGAGCTTCGAAACAAACCCTACCTGGCTAATCAACCCGAATCTTTTATTTTCAATTGCGCAATGTCAACCTCGATACTCTGGACAACGTTATAGTTGAGAACCAAACACAAACCCAAACAAACGACAACGGTTTGAACGCCTACGCCATACGTGGAAACTCCCCCACCTCCAATCTCTCAATCGTTGATTCGATGCAAACAAAAAGACCAATCTCGTGTCTCAATCCTGATAGTACTATGAGCCCAATCAAGCACGATACGGTAGCCTTGAGGACTATCGGATAGATCGATCGAGTAGACGGGTTTCGTGAAAGCCTTAAATAATTAGTGATGTTTCGACGGATACCCGTTGGTATGGCAGGCTAGGGATGTTGCCATTAATCAGGGTCTGAAACGTGCGCTATTAATACGCATTGGGAACTCAAGTGGATTGCTTGGTACGAGAAACAAGAAACCCGAACAAACCCAAACATGGGTAATTTCAGAAACCAACGATTGCAAATCCTGCGCGCGACTCGAGGAGTTTTGGTTTGGGTTTGTTTGGGTTTCGTGCGGAACGCAATCAAAGTCACTGTAACACGGATGGTACGTGTACACGCAGCCCCAGTGTGCAACAGGATGTCGGTCTAGGGTATCAACGGGTGGACAGGGAAAAAGAAGAGGCAAGAAAGGAAGCCGAAGCGGGTGGAAGAGAAAAAGTTAAAGAGAGAGAGAGAGAGAGAGAGATATGTAATCTCAGGAGTGGATACGACATGGCAATGATCGCGCTGTGAAATCCCTTCTCTTGGTCTTCTCGTGAGCATCCTCGCCGGACCCGGGAGCTCGGCAAGACGGTGGGAAGCACACGGTTCCCTGGTGCGCTCTCAGGCTACCATACCGGTGGGTACATATAAGTCGCCTCTCAATTCTTTATCTTTTTTTTCTTCATCTCGTATACTTATTCTCTCTCTCTCTCTACCCCTTTCTCTTGCTGTTAAATTATTATCTTATTTTGTATTACATAATAATAATAATAATTATTATTATTATTATTATTATCGGATTGCCATCGTACTTTTGGATGATTATTTAATATATGTTGAGCCATATTGTAAATTGTACCATTTGGTTATTTTTGTTAAACCTCTGTCTCTCTTGCTGTCCTTACCGTTCTCTCTCTCTCTCTTTTTTTACTTTGAGAATTCAATTTTTGTTAGTTGGTGCGTTCATCTTTATCTTCTCTTATTGTTATTATCGATATCATTATTATTTTTTTAATTTCTTTTTACTTTTTTATTAGTTTAAGTTCGTATTAATCTGGTTTTCTGCTTTACATACTGTATTTATTGTATTTTTCTATTTTGTATGTTTCTATTTTGCCAGAATAGTTTTCTAGGGCATAATAAGCTTATCAATCAATCTCTCCCTCGTTCTCTCTTGTTCATGCTTGATTCATCATCTTATTTCGTATTCCATCAAGATTATTACTACTATTTGATTACCATAAGATTTGTTTGGGTTTGTTTGTGTTCACTCTGTTCACATAGTCCACTCTGTATGGATTATTTAATAATATGTCACCTAATATTGTGTATATTATTTTAAATAATCTTCTATTTATCATAGTAAAATAATATTTGTATCTGAAACACTGATAATGAAGATAATGAAATTAGACCTCGTCTAATTACGTTATCTTCATTATTAATATATTTTCTCTCATTTTTGTTTGCAAAAACATCATCATCCTCATCATCTTAATCTCTCTCTCTCTCTCTCTCCCTCTGGTGTAGGTTGTTATTATTATAATAATTATTTATATTTTATTTTTATTTGTATACATTTATTATATTATTATTATTATTATTATTATTATTATATAATTGTTATTTTGAATTGTATTATTTAGTTTTCCTGATGTATTATTATTTTATTAGACAGTTTTTTTAGTTGGTTAGTTCTAAGTGGTTATTATTAATTGCAATGTGTATCATTATTATTATTTATGGTGTTATATTTTGTTATTATTTTTGTATATTGCACTGTATTGCCCGAAAGTATTACTGGGGCATATTAAAATCTATCATCATCTCTCTCTCTCTCTCTCTCTCTTGTTTCGGTTCTCTCTCATTGGTTTCGTTCTGGTACGCGCGTCGTGTTCCACTCGCGCGACCGACCGGACCGAAGAGCCCGCGCGCCGTTGCATTCCAGCCACGCGCCTAGAGTCTCTCCCCCTCGAGGAATCTTGGCGTAACTATACATACGAATTATTACCGGCGCACCGTTCTCTTGCGCAGTCGCCGTTCCGACGATCGCGAGATTATCTTGAATTCGAAGAAAAATCATGTATATGAGTATTGTTGACAGTAATGTTGATGAGCGATGAGATCGAACGAAAGATACATCGAAATAACAAATACCGATCTTCACCAATGATGGATCACGATAAATCGACGTTTTTGTGAAATTTCTTCGAGCCTTCACGAAACAGGGATAATTTGTCGTTGAGTTAAGTTTGATAATATAAGTGATATCGAAATGTCATTTCTGTGGAAATTTGCTTAAGCAGACCACGAAGTAAGAATAATCATTATTCCCAAAACCCAAAAAAACATTGGACACAGAAAAAATAATTATTAAAATGAAAATTTAAAAAATTATAATAACAGGTTTTTAAAACAGACTAAAAAGTAAAAAATAACTAGCCCGAACAAGTATAAACAAACCCAAACAAAACTCCTGATTTTATAAAATCAAGTAAATTTCAAAGCTGTTCTGTCAATAAAAAAAATATGAAAAATAAAAAGTATGTAAAAAAAGAAAAAAATAATTATTACAATGAAACAAAAAAAAAATACATATACCAGGTTTTCGAAACGAACTAAAAAGGCAAAAGTAATTAGCCCAAACAAGTACTGACAGAACCAAACAAACCCAAACAAACTCCTAGTTTTATAAAATCAAGTAAATTTCAAAGCTGTTTTTTCAATTAAAAAAAAATAAAGAAAAATAAAAAGTGTTAAAAAATTCGAGTTTTTTTCCAAAAAAACGAGGACTTCGATACGTATCGGCGATAAGTGAGGCTTACGCCAATGGCGATTGTCTAGGGGCAACAAAAGCATCGCGCGGTCCCGCGGGTCGCGAAGAGTCGCGCGGTCCTGCGGAGGCGGTGGGAGGCCGTCCGGCAGCACAGAACGCGGCGAGACCGCGCGAAACCGCATCAAGCTTCCAAGCAGCGCGAGGCAAACACGGTGGAAGAACCACGGCGAAAAGAGTGTGCGACCGGAGCGTCGGGCTTGAGAAGAGGGGACGCCGAGTGTGCCGGCGGTGCGAGCGAGATCCTGCTAACCTCCGCCACGAACGATGGAAGAGGAGCAACCTACAATCACGGCCTGCACGCGCCGAGCCCCGAGCCACTTTCAGCCACTGTTACACGAGGCTTTTTACCCGGTTCTTTCATACCAGACTTAAATGTACGATTATAGTAGGAGAGCGATTCTTTTTCAGAGAAAAACTAGATTTTTTTTTATCAAAATTTATAAAAATTAAGTATAATTTTGAAAAAGTGAATTAATTAGGTAAAATGTTGAAAATGATGAAAAAAAATTCGAAACTTTTGCAATAAAATCGATTCTTTTTCTTTGTAAACAAAATCTAGGCCCAAATACAACTTAACTTTGCTTAGCATGAAATTTTGTAATCGAAATTTCTAAAAATTAAGTAAAATTTCGAAAATGTTGAAAAAAATTCAAAACTTTTGCAATAAAATCGATTCTTTTTCTTTGTAAACAAAATCTAGGCTTAAAAAAACAAAACTTTGTTTTAGCATGGAATTTTTGTTGGCAGAAATGTTTAGGCAATTTTTTCCAAATTTTATTTCACTGGGTTTCGTATGTTTTTTTTTTAGTACTAATCTAGAGTGAAATTTAGTTCGAAAAATGTTAATGCCTCTTTTGATTTTATTTTAGATACTTTCTAACTTCTAATTTGAAAAGAATTAGCTTTTAGTTTTTTCAAAGAAAAAAGTAGAGTTCAGAAGATAAAACTAGAATCGAATTTTTTTGTGAAACTGTTCGAAACTCAAGTTTGTTTGGATTTTTTTGGATTCGTTCGAGTGTGTTTGGGTTTGTTTGGGTTAGAATATCTAAATCTAGAATAGCTAAAAAAACCAAAAACGATGAGTCCTCGTAGTTCCGGTTTGGATTTCCGTTGTCGAAACGAAAACTCAGAGATGAAGGAAAGCTCGGATTACGAGGATGCAAATGAATGTCGCGATCGGATTGTGGTCCCTACATCCGGCTGAGTTTACGTTACGAAGGGCAACTTCGTTCGAGTTGTTTTTTACTCGAGTTATGCGGTTCCGGCGGAGATTGGCTTTAATTAAAGAATCGCGTGTCGTGTAACATTGGCCGCGCGTGGACTGGAGGAGGATATACGGGCGCTGGAGGCCCACGGCAATCTGACCCGCCGGTCCAGCGAGCAGCGCCTTCGGGCTCTCCAAGCTCGAAGTGTGGGAACCCTGCACCTCCGAGCCTCCCGACGACCTTTGCCGCAACCTGCAACCGTAGCTCTCCTACTGAAACACGTATCCGAGAGTCCGCTCTCCGGGGCTATATTTCGCGAGTTCAGACACACACATACTGAGAGAGAGTCCTACCGGTGTCGTGGTGCACTTATTGGACTATTTGTACTCGAGTCCGGCTAGAAGAAACCCTCCGGCACTCTCGGCGTATATTCACATCGAGCTGTGTACACTGGACGCCGATAAAATCCGCGTCTTTATTTCAACCGAAAATTCTGATTGGTAACGTCGACTGAGTTACTATTATCATTGTTGCTGTCTTTGTTGATGACTGTTTTGTTCTTTGTGAAATCTGGTCATCTTAGGTATTCCGTCAGTGGTTTGGAGAAACAGGGACTTTTTGTCGAATCTCTTACAAACTTGGTTTTGTCTTGAAGCTTATTATTTTTAGTCTTTTTTTGTTTGGGTTTGTTTGGATTTAGTTTTTGGTTTCGTTGTTGTTGATTGTATTTTTTGATGTTGGCAGTGATGATGATAATGATCTTGTTGTATCGATGATGATAACGACCTTTTCGATCTTGCTGAATCGATCACAATCGTGGTCTTGTCTTCCCAACATAAAACCCCAATTTCACTATATCGCAGTTGTTTTTTCGGATGCCATTTTATCTATCAACAGCTCGACAAAACTTGAATCCCCACCAAAGTAAACACTTTTCTGACCTATCGAGGAATCAAGAAATCACGACGAAAATTTATCCGGTGATAAGTTTCACTTGTATATTCATACACACTCGTTTTCCCGATTTATGATTCTGATTTAAAAATGAATCTCTTTCGCATGAAGGGGTCTTAGTAGGAAACCTGTACTTCGATTGACCAGAAGGCTCAAAATTCCGTATTTCAATAATCCGAAACTAACAATTTCGTAAATATTTACGAAATTTGTTTAGGTTTGTTTCTTTCGTTTTAAACCCTTGATTTTAAACAAACCCAAACATTTGCGAAATTTGTAGTTTTGGTAAATTGAAATTCGGAATTTTGAGGCTTCTGGTCAATCGAAGTTCGGGTTTCCTACTCCACTCCGCATAAAGATGGAACAGGAGTCAGTGCACTTTCGGGTTGTATAGTTTCGAGGTAACAGGTTCAAGGTTGAAACTCACGCTATTGAAACCAACGTGGAATCTTGGCAAGGAGCATATTTATATATCTCGTGCATCGATGCACTTACAACTGGGTATCCGGTAGGAGAGCGGGGGCCGATATAACCGGCGGGATAACACGGACGTTTGCCACACGTGATCGTCTATCTTTCTCGCCATCCAGTACCTTATAAGCTGCCAAGAAATCCTGGGGCGCATATCGCGAATGAGCGAAGGCAAAGTTCAAGGCGGGTCGGTTATAAGACGGAGTTTCTCTTCTACACACGCGGGATAAGACTATATCTCCTTGTTATATCGTTCTCTCGTAACCTCGGTTGTCGGCTGTCGATTCGCGTGTCAGCGAGGGATACCTCTCAGGCTTGTCTCGAGCACGATCTTTTTTCAGTTTTTTTTTTTGCATCTTTTTTTGTCAATCATTTTTTTTTTTTCATTTTCCTTGGATTGATACGTGGCGGGCCTGATTTTCGATTTTCTCGAGACACTCGTGATGTACTCGACTCGACGAAGCCTCGTATCCAGAAATGATTGGATACCGAGTTATTATCGGTAACGAATGTTTATAGGCGATATTGATCGATATTGCAAAACGAGAACTACTTTGCCTTGTTTGATACGGAAAATATGGAATCTTCGTTCACGAAGAGTTGGAAAACTGAGGATGGGCTATGTTTCATTATTACGATGAAGTTGGGAGAGTCGTACGTTTGGGTTTGTTTGGGCTATACGTTACTGACTCCAAATACGTGAAAAACCAAAAAACAGCCTGGTGAAGGTGACATCCCTAGTCCTTCTGGACCCAATAACGTTTCTGAACGATAATTAAAAATTTGGGTTTATGAAGAAGAAAACAACACTTAGAAATTTGATTTTATTTTTTTAGTAAGTATAATTTTCAATTGTTATTCCCTTTTTTTTTATAAATCAGCTGTTTCCTTTTTTAGTCAACATCCTGAAATTCCCATCCCTTTTGAACCCAATAAAGTCTTTGAAGGATAATTAAAAATTTGGGTTCATGAAGAAGAAAACAACACTTTGAAATTTTATTGAATTTTTTAATAAATGTAATTTTCAATTTTTATTCCCCCCTTTTTTTTATAAATCAGCTATTTCCTTTTTTAGTCAACATCCAGCAATTCTCATCCCTTCTGGACTCAACTAGGTCTCCGATCGAGGCTGGCTTCAAATTTCCATTTGAATTTCGGCAAAAACTGGCTTGTTAGGAAAAACAGGATAACAAGGAGTGTTCCAGCATCGGCGTGAGTTAGCCACTTTAGGGTGATTGATTCCGTTCACGTGGTGACGAAGAGATAGCGACCACGGTGCATAAACAGTTTGTACTCCGAATCTCCAGAGATCGCCATACTTGGTAATCCTTTTCTCCGAAAGTTCTTCCTCCTCACTCGTAACCTCCGGTCTCAGGAGACCCCGGACTCTCCTGGGACCCTCGTCGAGTTTCGCGTGTTTTCTCTCCTGTGCCTCGAGAGGGGTTATCGCTGATCCAGATGGCTGACCTGATCCGGTTCCTTGGCTTGCCCGGGCCTCCTCGAAGGTCGCCATTACCCTTTTCATGCTTTACATTACCATTGTTCCTCACTGCCACTTTTCAGACTTTGATCCTTATGCGATAATGAAAGTACGAGTGATCGATCGTACCTTCATTCGTGACTCGACATTTTTACGTATTTCTTGTTCACTTTTCATTCTAAGGCATTGCATACGTGCACAATTCTCAAAAAGTTCATTTTTTTTTACAGATTATTATTCTTTATAGTTTTAGGCTTCATTCTGTGGAAGTTGATTGTAAAAATTCCATATAGATGAAAAGTTTGAACAACATATTGTATTTGAACAATTTTACAACAATTTATCATTGTAAAATCAATTGCACAGGAATTCATCATTGTAAAATGAATTTTACAATAATTTTTCATTTAAGAATCAATTTTACGATAATTTCTCATTATAAAATCAATTTAAAAACAATTTCTCATTATAAAATCAATTTTACCAATTTGCCGCATTTCTATTGCCAGATCAATTCGACCAGCCCAATTTAATATAATTACTATTCACATCCATTCAATCCATCAGAATAAGAACTTATATCTAATTCTATATTCCTACGAATCATCGCAAAATTCGCGACGCTACTGCGAATATTTTTTTTCGTTTCCGTTCCTTCTCACCGAGGATTCTCGTCGGTGAATCCAATACGAATCAGGGGTGCGGAGACTTTGTTTTTTAATTAGCGAAGAATTGATTGAACACCTGCGATGTTGGCGTCGACGTAGCAAAAAAGAAATATAAACAAAAAAAATAAGACTTTTTTCGTAACAGCGGTTACGAGGTGGCAAAATTCAGCTGTTGCTTATCGAGCGTCTCAAAGGCGTCAAAGTCGTCAAAGGTGCTTCAACCTGTACTGGGGCTTACATACGTAACGTTTTTTTTTTTACTGAACTCAAAATTGGCTGAAACGATCAGACCAAGGTTTGTAACGGCTATCGTTGAGCCCAAACGTTAACATTCTTGAACGCTGTCATTTCTCAGACTCGCGCGTGTTTCGAAGCGGGTCTTGATCTACCGGGAAGTAATCAAGAGGAATCCGAAAGTGCGCCGATGGGGCGAGGTTTCCAAGGGAGTGGGGTGGGGGGGGGGCAAAGCGAGTCGAGGATGGCAATCTCGTGGAATGATCATTGTCGCTCTTGTATAATGGTAGCTTCTCTCGATCCTACGACCTTTCCATCAGCAAGAAAAACTGCACAATTCCCCCCCCCAGTGATCATCATCGCTTTCGCGGCTTCCAACGTCGCGTAATCTTCCGTGGCAAAACTGGCGACTCGGCAAAATCGTTCACGCAAAAATCCGCTGGTTTGATCGTCGGCCCTCGTAATCGGTAAACCGAAAGAACACTTTTCAACGGGTTTCTCTCTCTCTCGTGGCCCGTGTTATTCTTGAGTGACGAGAAGACACTCAAGAAAACCGAGACTGAAGAAAAAGTGTTTTATCGGGCTGATCGGCGATGAAAACATTTCCGTGGAATTCGTATCAACGCACCGCGATCTCATGCTCTCCTGATTGCTCGACGTGGCAGCCATATTCTTTTTCGTCGCTCGGGACTATCCTCCTTCCTGAAGAATATTCATTCCGCTTCGGGATCACGCCTCGAGGCGTGTACCCTGCGTTCATGTGGGAAAGGCTACTCAAGAAAGAAAGGCGTAAGTCGTATCGAGGTACGAACCAAATCGTCTTTTTCTAATTGTTGATATATATGTAGAAATATAACGGAGGAGAGATAGGGAGAGAGAGAGAGAGAAAAAGAGATTGATTGATTGATTGATTGATTGATTGATTGATATTTGATTACGCCCCACCAGATTTACGAGAAAACTAAGATAAACCTAAAGAGAATAATGCTTTTATTATTAAAGATTAATATAAATAAATAATAAGTACAAAAAATAACAGAACAATAAAATATAATACATGATAAAATAAATATCAAAAATAATATAATAAATAATAATAATAAGCCTGAATTAAACTAGACTGAACTTGAATATACTGAATAGAAATAACCATAGATATAATAATAAGAAAGAGAGAGTGATAAAGAGAAAGGGAACCGACTGTCACAGCCTTCGTCAGGCTCGCAACGAAACCAGCAAACCGCTTAACTGCCCTCTTGCTCCCGTAAACGCCTTTAATTGGCGTTTACCCTGACTTACGCGGGAGCGCGAGCCAACGAAGTGGCTCACTTATTTTTCACCGCGAGCCCGAGAGGCTCCAACGACGACCATGAGGACGACGAGCGATCGTAGGGAAACACGCTGGATTGCCTCGAGTGCCCGTTGTCCGTCAATCTGGATGCCTCACTTTTTTACCATGGCTTCTTTTTTTTTTTTCTTCACCGCGCAATTTCGCAGACGAAAAAAGAAAACCCGAGCATGCGTGAGCGTGATCGATTTTTTCGATACTTCTACCGCATTCACGCCACTGTGATGTTGGGTCTCTGGACGTGAAATTTTTTTCAAACATCTCGACAGCTCGTCACGGAGAGAGGGAGACTGAGAGAGAGAAGTTACTAGAACAAGTTGCAAATAGTTACTAGAAGTTACTAGAACACGTTACAAATCGTTACTAGAGCACGTTAAAAATAGTTAGTTATTAGTTATCACTAATCTAGTAATATAAACTAGAACTTATTAGAACAAGTTGCAAATAGTTACTGGAAGTTACTAGAAGTTACTAGAACAAGTTAGAAATAGTTATCAAAAATCTCACTGGTGCACATAGTAGGACAAATTGAAACGGCGTTTTTTACTTGAGTCGTATGACTTATAATAGCTAGCTAGCGCGTTAGAAAAGAGGCTGGGAAACGACTACCAGTAGTTTTTCGTCTGGGCGGTTTCTGTCGCTTAAGGCGTCGCGGTTTTTCCTGATCACTGCTCCAGTCGCTATTCACGATACTTTCCTTTCTTTTCCCTCGGCAATCATCGCGTAACTGGCGATTCGTGCCTCCAATCTATTTATGGTAGTCACACGGTACAGACTGAATATTGAGCACATAAACCGAATCCTTGTTCGAACGAGGAACGAGGAACAGTCACGGCCAGTTTACTACCGAAGTTCGGACCCATTGAATGGTGAATCCGTTTTCACCGGTGTTTAATTAGCGGTCATTGTGCAAGCTTACTCGTCGATGTCCCCCTCATCGTTGTCCAAAGGGTCCGTGGAAGAAGCGATCGGAGCAAGTTCCGTTCTTCATGGAAGAGGGAGAGAGAATAAGAAGAAAGAGGGCGAAGGGAGGTTGACTCCGCGATATCGCGTAACAAGATCTTATTCAGCGTTTCGCGTAGGGTTAATGATGCTATCGGCGATGCGCAGTGCCAAAGTGATCGCATTACAGATACGGCACAACCGGGTTCTCTTGCCTGTACACATATATTTAATACTTTTCTCCCGTTCGTTGTAGCTGGCTTCCACCACGTGTTTTCACTTTATATCCTATTTCGAATACCGACGACATCGATATATACATCCCCCACACCCGCGTTGTCTCGTCTCGACCGATTTGCGATAGACAATTTGTAGCCTATTTGCGCTCAGTAACGACCGGTCTTTTTGACGTAGACGTCTCCTCGAATAGCACGAGAGAGATCGATGGATCTTTTTTAGGACTAACGAGTTTCGAAGGACCCCCGTCTACTCCCGTTGCTTCCATCATTACACGTTTCCATCTGCTATTCATCATAAAGATATCACGTAATAATCATACAGTCGAACGGATCATTGACGTAATGAGTGCCCTCGAAGGATGCGCGCAGGATCTCATTCCAAGAGGATGCATCAACCCGAAGGTCGTGCTGAGAAAACGTATTACGCGTGTCTACTTTCCCCGTCCTCCCCTACCCTCTCCGGACGGACCCTCTATACCCGACGACACCTGTGGGAACTCGGATCTTCTCACGTCCATTCCGTATTACACACATACCACCCTCATCTTACCTACATGAAAGTTTGTACACGAATGTACACGTCGTACGTGTTTACAGAGTGTACTATCTTGGTTGTGCCCGTTAACCGTCTTACGCCTTTCGTATTCTCATTCTTGGCCTTTTTCGTCAGAAATACCTGGGCACACGATGGAGGCTTTAAACTCCCTGTATCGCCCATTATCCTCAGGTCCTTTCAGGCAATCCGTGTCTTTCTGATAGGTCCATCTTCTTCGATGCATTGGAACGCGAACTTCCTTTGGGTAGTCCTGCAGGACTAGAAGGTTTTGTTCGAGTTATATTGATGTCGCGTTGGATGGTTTTAACCAACTTTTAACTGCCAACTTTCAATTTTAAACTTCCAACTTTCAACGTCCAACTTTCAATGTTCAACTTCCATCTTCCAACTTCCTAGTTCCAACTTTCAACTTCCAGCTTCCAACTTTCAACTGTCCAAGTTCCAAAGTGTTTAGGGTTAGGGTTCGTTGGCTAAAAAGACGGGTCAAAATGGGCGGAGCTGAATGAGCTCAGATTGGAAGGTGAGGTACAATCGGGCTTCAATTCTCGGCACCCTCCCTAATTACTATATTAATTGCTTACCCGTGCAACCGTAATTTACTTATTGATTAAACGCCCAGTCGAGGGAACATCAGGTGGGGCGGAATCTTCTCCAGCGTCCGGCTTGCGAAAGAGACGGGTGAACGAGGCAGGGCGGTTGAAGAGGGCAGGCAAGTAAAATCGTTATATACACAGCGTGTAAGTAATATACTCGCTTTCGTATCCTTCTCTCTCTCTCTCTCTCTCTTTTTTCATCGTCTCACCTTCTCTCCAATCGCGACGCATGCCCACGTCTCCTCGCTTTTGCCGTGTACGAGAAGGCTGTGCTGATTCGATTTATCGGGAGTACGACCTCCTCTTTCAGGTACCGCCGGGCATTATACTGCGCATGCGTGCATAGATCGTTTCGCGAACTCAGAGTCTCGTAAACATTAGCGAACACGTTTTATTAATTAAGGACAAGGAAATTAAGCCGGAGGCTTCGGGGAGGTTAGTTAACGTCTTCGAAATTACTTTTATGGAAAAAATGTCACCGGACCTATTGGGTAAGTGTGCGCAGCCTCTTTAAGGGCATAACGAAATTGCCGTCCACTTCGAAATTTCGAAACCACTATTCTCTGAAACGGCTGAACCAATCGGTACGAAATTTGTTGTGTACATTCAAGACGATGGCATCGAGGGACCCCCGGTCGCTATTTTGGATTAACTCGGACTGATTTTTCGTTGTATCGAGAGATAATTTGGAATCTGGGAAAGGAATAGGCCATGTATTTTTTCCAGTCACCTTCTACTACAAAAGACTCTTTGAGACTCGTTCGACGCGTGGCAATGTCAATACCGTTTCTACCTGACGTGATATGGGAGCCAATGAAAAACACCCGTCGAACTTTTGAAACGCATTTTGAATGTCTTTTCATCGGTGTCCGATTTCGCTGAATTTTCGCCAGTCACTGTTCCCTTCGCCGAAAGTTTGTGAGCGTGCGCCGAGAATGGCCACTAAAAATCCCCGGGCGCTGGTAATAATTTACGATGCTGCGGTAACTATCGGTAAGTACCGCCGCCCGGCCCGAACTAATGTTCATCCTTACCTTGTGTTCGTCCGAGTGAGATGGAGAAAGAAGAGGGAATATCTCCAAAATGGAGAACAGGAAGAACTTCCAAAGAATGGAAGAAGAGAGAGAGAGAGAGAGAGATTCGGCTTTACTACGCATAAATCTGTGGCCACGCTGGCGAAAGAACTTTACTGCCCTTCTTCGAAAACCCACACTCGACCAGTTTCCATCGCCTCGCGAGAAGACATCTTTTCGTCTGTTGAGGGTCGGGCCTGTGAGATCTATAAGACTTGTGCGATTTCAGCGCAGACCCAAACGGATCCTACGAACCTCTTTGCGGTCTTTCGTAATGTAGGTCTCTGTGTCCCTTCGTCTCGAGTTCTGCGATCGAGTAATATAGAGAAAAAGAGCACTTCGATTTTCAATGATGCAATTTTGATCAATTTCTCAACGATTCATTCATCAACTAAATTGTGGAATAACTGGATGGCAAATGAAAGAAAATCGATGGAATTCTGGAAAATTTGAGAAATTATAGTTCTTACGTCAATATTTTCATGAACGTTAAGTAACGAATAATAATTAAATATTTTAATTGTTCCAGATGTGATCCGGATGAAAACCATTATCGTTTGGGTTTGTTTGGGTTTGAGAAAAGATAAGCCGACCTGTGTTGCACCAGCCGTTTATTATGATGTCAACTTTGATCGATTTCGTGATGAAAAGTACGATCGAATCGTTCAAGCATAAAAGACAGATTTCCAGCGAGAAGTGGTCACTGATGTATTCGCCATAAAGATTTCCTCCCTTCCTCTTTTCTCCCGATGATATGCACTTGGCGAATTGCCGCGTGCGACCAGTTGTCTTTACGGTCTCTCGTAAAACAAGCGGGCATAAAACCAATATATCCGCTTCTTTTTTACGGCTCGCAAAACGGGGTTGATCGGGAGACTGGAGTTTCGTTGTTCATCAGGCTTTCCGTTTCTCTTCGTCGCCGCGAAACGGCGTTTTGACGCCGATGCGACCTTCGTTTATTTGCCTGGCAAAATGCGTTTGCTGATGGGAGAAAAAGCAAGATGAGATCGAGCTTCTGGGCCCTTAGGGTAAAAATGAACGGAGTAACGATCCACGATAAGCTCGCTTAATTTATCGCTCCTTTTCACGGGTCGTTGAGAACGCGCGACTGCCTCGAGTGCAATCTTTCTTTGTCTTCTACCATCCCCTCAACTTCCATCTTCCCAATGAGAATCTCCCCAATTCAACGAAGGAACAATTCAGCAGTCTTGATGCTGATGAACGGACGAAAACTTGTAGCTGTCTCGCAGAGCTTCAATTCCAACCCAAACAAACCCAAACGAATCGATGAGCCACGTGTGAAAAGACAGAACAGACCCAGCCCGTCGAAGACCAAAGAATCTTGGAAAACTCGTCGAGAAGAGCCGCATTCCAGAAATGGTAAGTTTGAAAACGAGAAAAGGTTGCTGGTGCTGGAATAGCTGATTAACTGATGAGCATTTTATGATATCTACTACTTCTCTGAATTACTTGTCTTCGGTACTCTTTTTTTTTTAATGTGATTTTGTCGAAACGACATTTTTTCTCTCTTTTTTTAAAAGTGCATTGGGATTCATCATTTATTTCGATTCAATAATAATTTTCCATCCGTCATAATGGACTATCATGACGATCCATCTTTGCTGTCATGTGTCACATGGATTTTCCATAACTACTAATCAATTGAAACGAACCCGTGATCTCGGAAGGTCCCATGAACGAATCCCATAAATTCGATAAACGAAATCTGGAATAGAACGTGAACGTAACGGCGATCAGGGCGATTACCTCGAATCGTATTGTTACTTCCACACTCGTTCACGGACGGCCTCGAAAATCGATGATAGTCGTCCCAACGATTTTCGATCAAACCGATCAATACGCGCTCGCTTATAATTATACACTCGCCGGATTTTATCATATTTTTTACGAGTCCAACGAGACAGCAGAGGAGATCCGAAAGGGAGAGGGAGACGGAGATACTCGAAGGGGAGAATAAAGAGGGTCGCGCTTTTGTTTTTGCGCCACACGTTTGATCTGATAAAACCGAGGGAATATACTTATCGTTGCATGGTATCAAGCGAGAACGAAATAACGCAAAAGAGCCCACGGGGCGAGACGTATCTACACGGATTCGTGTCTGTACGTATGTGCTGGTATACGTTTATTCAAACTGAGAGAGAGAGGTCCTCCAAGAGAGAGGGAGAGAAATCATCAAAGAGAGAAAGAGAGAGAAAGAGGTCCTCAAAGAGAGACAGAGAGAGAGGTCCTCAAAGAGGGAGAGGGAGAGAGAGAGAGATGATGATGATGATGATGATATAATTTATTATGCCCTAGTCACTGACTTTCGGGCAAAAAAGAAATAACAAAAAATCACATAAAAACTTAAACATAACTTAAAGTAATATAAACCAGAAAAATAATAATTATTATGATAACGAAAGCTAATAATAATAATAATAATAGTAATAATAATAATAAAATAAAAATAATTTACATAGTAGGGGTGATAGTAAAAAAAATAATAATTATAATAATGATAATAATATTAATCATGATGATAATAATCAGCAGTAGACATAATAGCGGCATTATGTATGATCCAATACATGATTCAAATCCAAAACATGGCCAAAAAATGGCAATACCGGAGAGAGAGAGAGAGAAAGAGAGAGGGAAAGATTTGATTTGATTTGAGAAAGAGCGAGGTCCCCACAGAGAAAGAGAGAAAGTTCCCACAAAGAAACAGAGAGGGAGGTTCTCAAAGAGAGAGCAAGAGAGAGAGAGAAGAGTGGAGATCCTCTGCTCTCGTTGGTCGGTGTGCATCTCGAAGATAAGATATCTCTTCGCGAGCAAGGAGTCAGAGACCGATGCCTCTGTCCACCGTGGCCCTTTCCCATCCGAAGGGTGCAATAAATCGCTCCCGATCACTTTTTGCCGATCGAACGTTCCTCGGTGTTGCGTCGCGCGTCTCGTCCACATACGTTCGCATATCCGTTGGAGTGGTCCACCCGCTGTTACGGTATGCCCTGTGGAGACAAAAAAAATCGAGAGATTCGCTGGTGTACGAAAAAGTCAATCCGGAAAAAACTCGAATGAGCGCGTGCTTTGAAATTTCAGCGATTTGCGATGCTCGGATTGAGCTAGTAATTCCAATTTGTTTGGGTTGGCGAACCGAATGTTTATATTCGATTCGCCAACCCAAACAAACCCAAACACAAACGAACTGGTATTACTTTCCTGCTAATCCAAACCCAATATAAACACTCAATTTTCATAAACGAGTAGACACATTTGTGCAAACCGAAATTACTTTTTCGCCAACCCAATACAACGTCGAATATTGAATTATCTACGGGACGATCCTGAAAGTTGAACGTCTTCAAAATCATCTTCCATCTATATTTACAGCCATATTTATCCACGCTCACACATACCTGCTTCGTAATACGTGTAGCATGTAACACGAGAATCCACCTCTCTCAGTTATGCACAGTATGCACAGAAAAAAAAGGAAAAATGAAAAAAAAAAGAGAGAAAAAAAAAAAAAGAATTATATTCCCGCTGCGACCTCACGGGTCCTCCATGCTCATATGTGTTTCTCTCCATCATCTTCCTTTTGCCAGGGGCTCCGAAGGGGCCCAGGGGGAACACGGGCGCGTGTGCGCACATCTCTTCGTGTACTGCGCACGCTCTCTCGTCGCTTCTGAATTTCATTAACATAAACGCGTATATGCTCGAATATGCATATCGTGTGCTACCGGTAACCCCTCGTGTGCGCCATGCTGATGTTTTTCGGTCTTCCGTATGAGGTATGTCAGTTTGATTGTATTCGTGTCCGTTTATGCGTATACACGAACGTATATTTCTCTCGTTGTATTCGAGAAGAGAGAGAGAGGCTGCCTACGGTCAACATCCTCGAGATATTAGCGGTGAGCTTGAAAAAAAAAAAATTAAAAAATATCGAAAAAGAAAATACAAGCGCGGGGTAAATTTCAATTTGCCATCAATATAAGTTGTTCCTGCGGCTATGAACTTTGACAACCCACCTATGGCGGCTCGTTTTTCTTAACGGATTTTTGGATCCTGGATCTTAAGACGCGATAATCTTTCAACCGCTTTTTGCTTTCTCTCACAGCTAGACGATCTTTCGCTCATTTCTTTCGTAGTTTTTTTCTTGTCTGAGCTGATGACGTACATGCCTCTCTCCGTGCATACTTGAGAGATCCGATATTTGAATCGCTCTCAGTAGACTATAAATTCGTTAACCGTGATATCAGGCTGGTCGAAAACTTTGGTTTACAGTTGATTTTTGATGATTTTTTTTTGTTTACTCTTCGTTAACTATATTTTAGTGAGTTTGGGTTTGTTTGGGTCGGGAACAACGTTTTGGATTATCTCGAGTCGACATTGACGAAATCATGTCAATCAGGCTTTCAATAAAACAGAGATCACGAAATTGCCTAAAAGTTTTCGAAGTGACCTTTTTTCGAATCGAATCCATCTGATTTTTAAGAAACCAGCTGGATGTTTGAAGTCCGTTGAAAAGGACTGCGACTCGAATAAAGTCTTCCGGGGTTCCGTGTCTGGTGATGCATCATTTCTTCCAACATCTCACGATCTGTATCAATGATTTCGAATAATAATTGCGGGCACGTGATAACGCGAACTTTTCCGCAGTTTTATTTTTCCATCGTTCGTGCTTCGTTACACTCGTGACGCGTTTGCCGGTGATTTCAGCAGAGTCATCCGAGCCGATGATACGCTCCAGCGCCCGGGCGTTCTCAGGTTTCTCGTTGCCTTCCTTTATCACTCGTTTTGCTTTTTTTCTCGTCTCACCCCTCCTTCCCTCCCCTCGTCCCGGTCTGAAGAGATAAAGGGTACGGAAAAATTATTTATTCATT
Source organism: Ophioninae sp. B BG-2022a (assembly GCA_030522765.1). Taxonomy (NCBI): domain Eukaryota; kingdom Metazoa; phylum Arthropoda; class Insecta; order Hymenoptera; family Ichneumonidae; species Ophioninae sp. B BG-2022a. The sequence continues at coordinate 59,847 of JAPYZJ010000338.1, forward strand.
TTATATTACCTTCTTTTTTGTAATTGTTGTTTTGCCCCTAAGTGACTCTGCCATTATTAAATAGCAGTAATAATAATAATAATAATAATAATAATAATAATGCTTCGAGAATACAAAAAATAAAATAAAGATAAAAAGCAACGAAGGTACTTAATAATAACTAATACGGCTCACAAGTGAGCAGAAAAGAGATTTAAAAAAATCTCTCCTTATAAACAAATAATGAAGGTGCAGCGACCACTTCGGTAGAGAGAAAGAGAGAGGGATCGAGAGAGTGAGATTCGCATGTCTCTCACACGTATCCACTCTGGGCATGCGGTAGAAAAGTAAATTACTCGCTTGGGGCATTCGCGCATCTGTACACGGCTCCATCCTCCTCCGCTCCTCTTACTTTCCTCTCTTTTTCTTCTCCACTCTTTTTTCCTTCCTTCTCGTTTCTCGTCTCGCCTTCATTTGTTTTTTCTTTAATACTACCGTGTGTACGACACCGTCGCTGCGAAGAGAGGGCACGCAAATTAAGTGGATGCTGGATTACCGCGTCGTTAGGAAACACACCGCGCTGGAACGCAAAATCCATTTGTCAATGCTACACACACGGGACATTGATACACTGTGGGTAAATCCAGACCGTTTCATATATGGGTCCGTTTCGTAGAGATGTGCAATAGTGGCTTGTTATTTGCGCACGTTAATATTTAAGATAGATAGATATTTTGTTTGGGTTTGTTTGCGGTTGCTTGTTTGGGTTTGTTTGGTTTTCCAATAGAAACAAGATTTCGAAAACAATACGATTTGAAGAATGTTCTGAAGCCAACCAAATGTCCCCATACTCAACACTTATTAAGCAGAAAATTCGAAAGACTCCTAGGACCTCCAGCACTCGAAATCAACGATCAATTTTTTTCACCGACCAAATGAATACCCTAGTTTTGTTCACTGGCTACGGAAATGCTAATAGTAGACATCACCTGGATACAACGGGTTCGAAATATTCCCCATACGCTCGTGTCCGCCTTCAGCTTGAAGGAAGAGAAAATAAAGGGAGACCGAGTTTGCCGAGGGAATGCTAAGTGAACGGATTCTCCAGTCGTGGTGGACTACTAATAACGCAACGATGCCTATGTGTAACTCTTCTACAAATGTTTCTCAATGAAGTCAACGACACGAAAGTGGACCTTAAGCTCGTTGTATCAGCTCCCCGACGTACATGAGGGAATGAGGTAGTACGCTGCGAGGGATATATATTGGTTGTCCTCTGGTTACTCCACGAACATGGTACCGAGCATGAAACAGATCCTTGGAAGATTATTTGCTTCGTTTGCCAGGGAAATTCACAGGCCTCGGTCACGCTCGCTTTTTCAACGAATCTTCCATCAGTACAGAGCTAGAAAGCAAAGAAAGACGTATGGAAAGGAAAACAACCGAATGGCTCTTACTCAAAAAACTATCTGATTTTTTAAAATTTATTTTTAAATGATTTTTTAGTTATCCAAACGATTGCCAAATGTCGTTGTTCCAGTTCTATTGGAGATGGTCCATCAGCTTCATAGAGTTTACATGTATCATGGCTGACAGCTACTATACTTAACCTTCCATATCCACTGGGTGGTCTTCACGTATTTATAGGCAGTTCCGGATCGCTGCACCAGCCAAACGCGGATGATTTTAATTGACCGGCAGATCAATTGAAATCAGCCGCCATTGGCTGGTGCAGCGATGTGGAACTGTGGCTCTACATAAGGACCACCTGATAGACTCGAGACTTTCCGTTGTGCAGCTCCCAGTAAATGCACGCAAGGATCTCTATCTGAGATTTAACCAGAACTTTGGTAGGAACTCTTGATTATCGTAACTGCGTAATCGGCTGATTTTTCCTTTTTTTCTTTACCTTCTTTCTTTATGATGAAACCCAAACAAAACCAAACAATCTTATACCTGGAATGTACTATTTCAGTGGATTTCATATTTTCATTTAAGGTGTCAGGTGTTCAGCAAAAAATTCGAAAAATTTTAAAAATCGTTTATTGCATTAAATAACTTAAATTGTAGAGGAAAGTTTAATGAAGGAATTAGAGATTGACAGTAAACTTAGAATCATAAAGTTTTAATTACCATTTTTAATAATAATAATAATGAAATTGTTTTTTGGAAATTTATAAAATGAACATTTTCATAATTCAGTTCTCGTTTTAATTGCATTTTTATTTTTTAATATTTTGGAAAAATCGACAGCTTTACCCCTCAGCAAATACAATCCAGACGTTCGATATAATTCACACAGCTTCCTTATAACATTCGACAGCAAGAATGCACCGGGCAATTTTTATTTCTTCCACGTTCAACGACGTCAATATTAAACATGGCGCTTATCCATTTTGCTACGTTCCATCGGATCGGTACAAAATCTCTTCCTCTTCCCTCGAACGTTACGAGTCGACGTGACATACCGATGGTAAGAAATACTAGAAGACTCATGCGAAATTGAGGGAAGAAACGATTGCTGTTTTTATTCCGCGGCGAGCATTCGAAGCAATAACAATCAGGATTCTGATATGGCTGTCGCCTACAAAGGAGAGAACGAGCTTGCTCTTCGAGATCCTGATCGAGCGTTCAACGCGTTTTCATCTCGAGTATCATTTATATGTATTTATATATATATATGGGGAATTCCATTTCGATTCGATCTGGGTCTGACCCGGACCTCTCCGATTTGACCCGCGATTTTTCATATTATCGTACTATCTTTGAAAGACACTCGAGAATTTTTTCCGATTTTTTCGGAACGATTTGACTTCACAATATTTTTTAAAAACAAAAAATTTAAAAAAATGAAAGAGGAAGCATGAAAAAAAGTTTAAGAGGAACCAAATTACATGACATCATGTAGAATCGACCAGAATTTTTTCAGATTATTTTTCGAATATTTGTGTTTTATGGGCTCTTGATTTTATAAAAAAAATTTTTTTTTTTTTCATTTTCTTTTGCGAAAGAAGCACCTTGTCGACCAAACGAACCGCGCGTCCAATTTTTTTCATCGCTCACAGTGTTTGATACATGACACAGAATTTTTGTAACTTTTATCCGATTTAAAAATCTGACCGTTAATTTTTTTGTTTATAAAAATACTGCGACGTCAAATCGTTCAAAAAAAATCTGAGAAAATTCTCGAGTGCCTTTCAGAGATGGTAGAGTAATATAAAAAATCGAGAGTCAAATCGGAGAGGTGACGAGTCAGACCCAGGTCGAATCGGCATGGAATACCCCATATATAATGATTGATCCAAGCTAGCAATAGCGATATCGCACTCCCGGCCACCATTGCGGTCCCGGTCTCACCATCTCCATCCTGGTCTACATATATCCGGCTTTTTTTGTCAGCAGCGAACCAACCTCGCGCGTATTATCGATAAATAATATATATTGTGTTTTATCGATGGAAAAAAAAATGGTACGTGCGTACAGGTCCCACATTCATTCTACGCTTACCTACTCGTGGCTGGTGACAGCCACGTTGGTCGTCGTTCAAACGCAGGCGGTGTTCGTTTCCGCGGACGTGTCACGTATATAGCGCGGGGCTTTTGCAACCACCAGCTCACGTAGCTCTCCACCAAGCGCCTGTGTATCGCGAAACATAGTTCACTTCCTTTCGAGGAAACGAATATATTCCCCCTCGACATTTATATGTATATATAAATGGAATACCACACGCTCCGCGCAGGAACCAGAAAAATCCTGGAAACTTGTGGCGCTCCCTTCGTTGCGTTGTTCCTTGCGAACGAAAACCACCTTCTCTACAACCAAGATACCCGAGTTCTTTCACGCACCACCGTCCGGCTTTTCAACTTTGCAAAACTGGAATTGTATGCTCAGGTATTTATCGGTACAGTATACCGTTCGTCGCTTGCGCCACTGGAATTGAAACTGGCAAAAAAAAAACGAGTGGCAACTGAAACAGGCTTAGGACCAAGGGCTACTTCCGGGTTTTTAAGCAATTCGAGAGAGGGATTGAAATTGGACACGTTGCCATTTATTTGGAATGGAATTGAACATTTCAATTTCGTCGTCCGGGATTTCGGATTTATTATCGATATGGGAATCAAGCTTTTTTATTTCTATGCAATGGAAATCGATCTTTTTTATTTCCAGAGCAATGGAAATTGAGAATTTTCATTTCTATAGCAATGGAAATTGATTATTTTTATTTCCAGAGCAATGGGAATTGATCATTTTCATTTCTATAGCAATGGTAATTAATCATTTTTATTTCCAGAGCAATGGAAATTGATCATTTTTATTTCCATCACAATCCAAATCCATCATTTAAAATTCTATCGAAATCTAAGTGAATTAAGCTCATTGCCATAGCAATGGGAATTGATAATTTTCGTTTCCATCGCAATGGAAATGCATAATATTTATTTCCACAAAAGTCAAAATGGTTGATTTTCATTTCCATCAAATTCGAAAAGAATGATATTTATTTTCATCAAAGTGGAAATCCTTGATTTTCGTTTCCATCAAAGTCGAAATCGTTGATTTTCATTTCCATCACAATGGAATCCGCGTTCGAGTGTTCTCACCGCGAGTCTCGGTGAGCGCACCTGAACGACGACTTACGTACCCGGGCATACGTATATCGATAGCTCCTGCTCCTCGAACGTGTAGATAAATGAGTTTGCATATTATTTCTCAGCTCTAGGAACTCGGACCTACCAGCGTGCCGGACCTGTTGCTTCCACTTACAGGCTCTTGTATGCGCTCGCCGGTACCGTGAACGCGTGTAGTAAACTGTGTAAACCTGAGCCCCTTGCTGGTCTCCGCAATAATGAGACCGGTAAACGAAAAAAAAAACGTCAAAAATCGTCGAAGAGCACGCGCAAAAGCACACGTGGATGTCTTATGCTCGGACACGAGCGCTCTTTCTTCACGAATATCTATAGATATTTACAAGGGGGACAGCAGTGTGGATTTTACGAGTTTTGTGTAGAACTGCGAAGAGAGAGAGAGAGAGACAATGATAAATTTTATTATTTCCTCGTCAAATGTCCGACAACACAATAATAACAACAAATTTATAAATCATACAAAAATGCAGAAAATAAAGGAATAAAGAAAATAAAACAAATAAAAATACAGAAAAATCTCGACTTGAATAAATAAAAAATTATACGAAATTAAAATAATGATTGAAGAAAAACGCAATAACAATGTAATAAATGTTATAATTAAACGGTTAATTAAATGTTAAAGAATTTGAATTAAATAAATTAAAAATTAAAATAGAAAGAGACAGAGTGAGAGTGAGTGGTGAGGGATGAGGGGCAACAGAGGGATCGCGAGATTTATTGATTTCATCGATTTTATTTACATAATTTTGTTTCCCTAAAAATCATTCGCTCAAAACCAAGAAATACAAAATTTTTTTTTCAAGTAAACAAAATTATATTCCTCCATTGATAAGGATATTGTCAAAAATATTGAGCAATCTTTCGAGCGATAATGATCGAAGTTTCAAAAAAAAAAAGCAAGAATATTCGATCATGCATTATCGATCGAGGATCGCGCGAAGCTGACACTTCCGGGATCTTCCGTCATCTCGAATCACTAAGTATGAGATAGGTTACACACGATACGCGAACGCCCGATACAAAAAAACGTTTTTTCCTCTTAATCTCGGGTTTTTAATCCTCCTACGAAAAAGACGAGGATATACGAGAATGACGCGTATACGCATAAATCCTGTGATAATACAAAATCCTGTTTGTAACTCGTGACGCGTACAATTGATCAGATCTTTTTGCTCGGCAACACGCGTTTCCACGTACCGACCTCCGCCCCCGATAGCAAAAATAAAACCTCCAGCGTGTTTCGTGTCGCAAACTGATTTTGATAACGCTTATTTTGACGTACGTTACGCTAGGGCTGATTTCATAACGATTCGTGAGGCTATCAAAGAATGTCAAAACTCGTTTTAAAAAATATTTTATTTTTGAAAAAAAAGTATAAAAGTTGATGTGCTACCAAAGTAATTAAAATCGAGTGCTTAACATCGTAGATATGCGAATCCATCAAAAAACAGCTCGAAAATATATAACTTTTTCTCGTTGCAAATCTATTCGAATGAATAAAAAAACTCAATTGAATCATTGATTTTATTTTAAAATTTCATCAATATTTCAACTTGTTTTTCATGGATTGATAAATAAATCAATAAAAAAACTAATATTATAATTACAAACAAAATTGTTTTTTACTCGTGATTTTTTTTACATTCGTGTGTTTTTCTTTTTGATGGATAAATAAATAAACAAAAAAAAACTAATATTGCAATTACAAAAAAAATTGTTTTTTACTCGTGCTTTCTTTAACATTTGTGTATTTTTATTGATAATGCACATACATAAATAAATAAAAAACTAATATTACAATTACAAAAAAAAGAAAAATGGTTTCTCACTCGTGTTTTCTCTGACGTAATATACGTTAAGAGCTCTATCACTGCTCTCTGAAACTGGGACTCGACCTTGCTGAAAACAAATGATTTTCTCCGGCGCATAAACAATTTTCGATCGATCGATCCAGTGGATTAGAAGGGAGGAAAAGTTGGCGGGAGATCGTTCGAGTTATACACCAGTCTTCGCACGAGCAAATAATCCGCGACCCTCTATCTTGATCTTCCGTTGATAAGAGCCGTTCGTGCGCGTTACGCACCGACAGATACTCGCGCTCACTGACTCCGTCATAGGTACACGAAGCACTTTGCCAGCGTCGGAGAACATAAAAGAAAAAAAAAGAAAAAAAAATGAAAAAAAAAGAAAAAAAAAGAAAAAACACGAAATAAAAAAAAACACTCGCGTGCGAGCAGCGAGATAAATGATAAAACGAGTTCTCCCGTTATCGAATCTCGCGCGGCGCGTTCGACGATGCTGACTTTATTAGCGCGTGTCTCGATAACCCGAAGGCGTGTCTCAACCGGGAGAGACATTTATGATATACGGACTGGCGCGGGTAACGATATCACGAGACTACGTACTCGCAAAAGAGAAACTTATTTGCGATAGGGATAAACCCGAGAAACGATAACGAATCGAGAGAATCCACACGAGAGCGCGTTAGACGTTTTCGATCGTCAAGTTTTAGTCGTGCTTTTAATCTTTTTGACCCAACCAATGATTTGTTCGAATCGATTAAACGCGGCACCTTTGACGTACCTTTCGTTGAAACTATATTTATTCGATTCTGGATTTATATTTATTCGAGTTGAATAAACGGTTGCAGCTGGCGTTTCAAATAAACGTTTTATCGGCTATTAAACTCGAGAAATTATTTATCCAAGCTAAATGTACATTTTGATATAGTAGTGATAAGAGCTAATTGAAATCTTTAAGGGATGGTATTAATGTTTTCGAGGTGGCCTAGTAAAACATTGTTAAGTGCAGTTACTGAATTTCTATTCATTATTGCGTTGGTTTTATAGTTTAAACGTAATGATTTTTTTAAAACGTTGCACAATCGTTGCGAAAGCGGTTTTGTTGGTTGGATTTTTTATTTTCATTTGCCAAAAAGATTTCGTGAATATTCCAGAAATTTTCGGGGTAGCATGTCATAATATCATACGACGTAATATCACCCAAACAAAAAATCATTGTTTGGGTTTGTTTGGTCCTCAATCAGCATTGCCTCAATCGAAAAAGAACTTTTTAAAATATTTTCATTGGCATAATTCCTTATCATTGATCTCGCAAAGTTAACCTATAAAAAAATTATTTTTGTATTCTTCGCTCATTTAAATGGAGCTTAACACCATGGTGAGTCAATTTCAACAAAACAGCACCCAAAAAATAGAGTTTTTTTCAAAATCAGTCCGAATCGATTGGAACAATTGCCTGAAACAAATGACTCGAGTTGGTCGACTATCAAAGAGGAATCTAGGCCGAGGTTTAATAAAAATGATATTTTATTAAAACGAACGATTTCTCAGGGTGCAGAACGCGTTGTTTCAATGATCGGCAAGGGGCGATATTTCTTGTCAGATTTTTTCCTTCGTATTATTTATATTTATTATTTATCGAATCTCCGCGAGTCTCCGCGGATATTATCGCGAGCAAGGCCACTATCAGCGTTGTTACATATTACGGTAATGTGGCGGCGTATGATACGAGGCTGCGCGTGTTAAATCTTAAACGGGAGCCCAATGACGCCAGATTCTTGTCGTCCCATTATTTCTTTCTCTTCTCCGTCTCGTTCTTTCCGTTGGCTCGCGGGGAAGATTGCGGGTGGAAAATTATGCTGACGATATGACGTACGCTCCCCTGCGATTAATTTATTATAAACAAGTTTTGTTTTCGCGTTAAAAATACTTCGAGAATGACAGTCAAGTCTCCATGTAAATCACATTCGAGTTACGTTTTCAACCGATTATATCTATCTACATTTAGTATTTTTTTTTAAACCTAGAATTTTAACTAGAAACATTCAAGAATTCACATTTCACTAGCATTGTTTTTTTCAAACCCAAAAAGACCGAAACATTTGCCTAGTACTGTTTTTTCTCAAACCCAAACAAACCCAAACATTTTCCTAGCATTGTTTTCCTTGAATCCCAAAAAATCCCAAAATTTGCCTACCGACAAATTTTCGAAATCGGTTTTCTCAGCGTCGGTTAAGTTTTTAATTAAAAATCAAGCATCACTCTCTGTAGAATTCATAAGTCTAATAGCTGGTTCTTTTATTTAACGATAAACATGCTTTAAGATTGAGAAATCGTGGATTAAAAAAAACTCTGTATTTCTGTGCGGTTTTAAAAATATTTCATTCGGTGTAGACGAAGCCCCTTAATTTCGTTAAATCCGTACATGACTGGAGTTTCTCCAGATCCACCCGCTATTCCAGTCTTTAATCCTTGGATTGAAGAATTCTCGGATTAACACTAAAAATATCCTTTTCGCAATTCGTCCACCTTAAATTCTTACGTTTACTGTAAAACCGTAAAATTTAATCTGACAAGTTATTATGCCATATTTTCAGTACCGTTCGAACAATTATGGATGTCATGAAAAAGCTGAATTCTTCCATCGAGGTAGAAATAATATTACGATCATTGAATTCTTTCCATTCAATCGTAAAAAATACTGTGTCGCGTTGATACTTGGTACCCTAATAACCTACGATATTTCCAACTGTTAATATTTAAAACAAATAAAAATATAAAATGTATAAGTGGTAAAAAACCAGAAACTACGTATAGAAATTACGAAAAATAGATCGCGGATTATAAATAAAAATGGTCAAAAATATCGGAAGTTCCAAATAGAAATGGTAAAACATAATCGAGCAAAACAGAAATTTTGAAAAATAAACTGCAAATGAAAAGTGACTTACGAAATCGATTATAAAATAAAACATATTATTTTTCATACGTTCTATGTGTATAAAATATATACAAAAGTAAAAAAAAAAAAAATAGAAAAATTCCGTTAATCCGAAAACGCAGAATGTTTGCACGAGGACGTAAAGTGCAATTCCCTGTAACATACCCCCGTGTCGATGCATTAACGATTATGAATTCTCGAGTGGTCCAGTAGGGGTCTTATGAACTCCTTTTAGTTCGAACGATGAGGGCTGTCGCCATGGGGGGGAATAGCAATTACAAACGATAACGATGAAAAAAAAAAATAGCTCCGGGACGAAAAGCATTCACCCGCAAACAAACACATGGGAGATACGAAAATCTTGAATGTTTCTTTAAAACTTTATCTTTTCTCATGTGTAGTCGAGAAAACAGCTTTATCGATGATTCATGATTAGCTCATCTCTCGAGCAATGATTTACACACATTCAGCATCAGGGAACTCGAACGGGCGAATTCGGACTCGAGATCGACGGAGCTACGGACTTTGTCTCTTCGTTCAACATTTATCACGATAAACGTTCACACGAGGGGGGTGAAACTATGCAAACTCTTCGCGCGTGGCCGTCTCCGATTACGCTCGTTTCTCCTACGTAACCGTTAATTTTCCATTCCTCATTCCCCCGGTCTTTATCGCGTTGAGTAACGACTCCCGACTCGAGACGATCGTTCAACATTTTTTAAACTCCTTTTTCCTTCTTCTTTTTTTTTTGATTCGCCAATTGGTTTTGCCATAATCTAAACGTAGGAGAGAAATGACTGCTAGGTCGAAAGTTCACGAAGATGAAGATCGTACTTTTTTTTTTTTATTCTTTGGGCTTATACGTCACGTTTATTCGTTCCGAATTAACGCGAAGGTAAGATGCCACTGTGTAGTCACGATCGAACAAAACGAAAATTATAATAAAACGGTACGTGAATATTCGATGCACGAAGCGAAAAGCATCGATCGGTAGAGGTCAGGGACCGGTTGAATTTCCATTGGGGATCGAGCAATTTCTCGATCGCCGGAAGAGAAAATATTTTTTTTTTAGAAAAATGTAACAATAAAATAATTGCAGACGTAAATTGTAATAATAAAATAATTGCAGACGTAAATTGTAACACCAAAATATTGTAATGTAATTGTAATAATAAAATAATCATTTTCATAATATAATAATTTTTTTTTTATAAAATGAAGGTTTTAAAGTATGGGTTTTTAAAGAATTAGAAAAATTTCTTGATGGAAAGTAGAAATTTCGTTAACGATTCAAGACTTGTCATTTTACGATTGTTGGGTTGTGTATTCATTTTAATGGATTTCAGAGATAGAGAAAATCAAACGTATCGGATGACTTCCGATTAATCGTGAGTTCGAAGGAAGAAATATCACGGATTCTCGACGTAGTAACGATTCGCGTGCCTGTACAAATTCAAATGTGTTTCGTGTGCCGTGGAAAACTATCCGCCGGAAGTATCGTAACGACACGTATCCCATTCACGAACACGTATAAAGTTTCATGAGAACTGTGACGCGGTTTGAGCGCCGCGCGGAAAAGGGTCATGTGAACGTGTCATGGGCAGCCACCGTATACTTTCATTATGAATCCGAGCTCGTGGGACGTTGACCGCCCGTGTAACTAACGATACAGCTCGTCTTCGGCATCCCCGTCGTCCTCGTATTTCTCCTACTGACTTTCGTACATGAGCGTGACCGTCGCGATTCACGAATCGATAAAACCGCCTGGCGAAGCGCGGGGCTCACTTCCGAAGAAATTCATCGCTCACTGAATTGAATTATGAAAGTATGGATCATAATGATCATTCGGTTCTGCATCTTCTATTCTATGACGTGACGGAATTTTTTCCGCGACGTTAGGTACTTGTCTGTTCCCAACAGACGCAACTCGTTGAACTCCTTGTTTGTTTGGGTTTGTTTAGGTCTGTTTAGGTGTAACCCAAACTCGTTGTTTGTTGTAACCCAAACAAACTCGTTGTTTGTTGTAACCCAAACAAACTCGTTGTTTGTTGTAACCCAAACAAACTCGTTGTTTGTTGTAACCCAGACAAACTCCTTGTTTGTTGTAACCCAAACAAACTCCTTGTTTGTTGTAACCCGAACAAAAACCCAAACAAACTCGTTGTTTGTTGTAACCCGAACAATAACCCAAACAAACTCGTCGTTTGTCGTAGCCCAAACCGTTTGGGTTTGACTGTTACTTCAAACCAAAACATGTTTGGCTTTGTTTGGGTTTGAATGTTTTTTCAGAGCAAAAATAAGTTCGGCAATCGATATAAACTATGACGATGATTCGTTAATCACGATCAAGATAAAGTTCAAGTGTCCTACAATCCTAATATCTAGAATGAAAAAAAGAAAAATTCTGGTAGAACTGAATCTTTCTCGGGGGACGAATGAATCAGATCTTTCGCGATTAGCCCGATGGACCACGGCTGTCGTAAGATATTGATAGGTTTTGCTCGGCAGGAAATGACAGAGGTCTAGGGCGAGAAATAGCGACACGAAAAATGTGGAACCCAAGAGAGAGAGAGAGAGAGAGAGAGAGAGACAGTTGTAGCTTTTGGTGAACATCCGTTTGGAATTGGTGGCCGGTAATCGTCGAGAGGGAAAGGAAAGACAACGCGATGCATCAGTGTTGAAACGCAGAGGAAACGCCGGAAACGCTCGAATACACGAAATGGAGGGAGAAGGTGTTTGGGTTGGCGTGTACACGCTGTTAAACGGAGTTGTCGGGGGAGTGAGAAATGAAGGGGGATGAAGAGGGCGAGGGGGTGGGGAGAAGAGAGAGAAGCTTTGTTATCGTTACTCTTGGAGGCGTATAATCCAGAAATCAGATTAAATGTCGGATATCCTGCATAGGGTCGCGTGTTTATATATAAATAAATATACATATACGTGTATTGGGGTACCGGGCTGTCGCTCATACAACTGAATCGCACAGTGGTATATACTTGTTGTTCGGTACATGGGCTCGTGAACACAGGAAGCTCCAGTCATTACCTCGGTTGGGAGACCCCTCGACGCATCCACCGCGACACACTGTGCGATACAACGTCATTCACAAACGATATGCTGATATATTTCATCTTCTTTGTCTCTGCATTTCTCTTTCCCTATTTTCCTATTTTTTTTTTGGCTTTTTTTTTATTTCTGTTTTATTCTTCTCGGTTGTTTTGTATAGCATCATTTACTCAAGTTATGTTTCGGGCGAAATCCAAAATTTTTATGGAAAAATCGTGAAAATCGTGTTTTTAGAAGTTTTTTACGATTTTTTCGTTAAAATTTTGGGTTTTGGGGAAAATTAATGGTAGATTCGTGCTCAGGGAATTAAATTACATCAAAATAGACCATTTAAACAAATATCAAAAATCCAAATTTTTTTTGGATTTTAGGACAAAAAAAGTTTTTTTACTCATTCATCGAAAACTTTTTTTCCTTTAGGATTTGGCACTCCACTCTGTGCTCAATCTCTTCGTTATGGTTTTATCTTCAAAATGCTATTTTTATTATTAAAATCCGATGATTTTTCGATTTTTGGCAGAATTTCAAAGTTGGACCATCGATTTTTGCCAATTTTTCCATACATACCCCTTTGCCTC
>JAPYZJ010000339.1:0-49606 GCA_030522765.1 Ophioninae sp. B BG-2022a
TTTGTTACTAGCGATACAGGAACAATCATATATGTTAATTATCATTCAATAAAACCATTAAAGTAGCTATATCTTCTTATTTAACAGTAAAAATACAACGATAAAAGAAGTAAACAAACCCTGACATAACCAAAATAAAACACACTTTCTGAATAATTTCACCAAACACATTTAATTTAAATGACGAAAAACGATTTCACATCTCTTTGTCCACCCAAATCAAAGTAATTTTGAAATTCACATCAAAAACACAATAGTGTTTTTGAATATTTCATCACTATTTCGTCATCGTATATCAAAAGTCAGAACGGTCAGAGCACACTAAGTTGCGAACGCTAGGTGGCGCCAAAGTCCAAACTGGAATTTTTTTCCAAAATTTGAAAAAATGACGACCTGACCGAACACGGGGCCAACGTCCTGAATGCACACAACAAATTTCATTCCGATCGGTTCATCCGTTTGAGAGAATAGTAGTTTCAAAAATTTGGGGTGGAGGAAGGCTGTGGTGGGGGTGCTCTCTATGCCCTTAAGGGAATGACGAACACGCTGTGGGCCACCTCGAAATTTTAAAAGCCAATTTCTCCCAAACCATTGAACCGATTAGGATGTAATTTCTTTTGTGTACTCAGGAGGCTTGCTCGAAGAAGAACATGCTCGGCATTTTCCGAAATTTTGAAAAAAATTGTGCAGTTTGTGGTTACCATGGGACCGAGCATGAGGTTCTAAAGCGGTGAAGAGTACACATTTTGAGCTTTGTTCCATCGATTTTTATGAGAAAATGGCAGAGAAATTGGCTTTTGAAAATGTTCATTTTCATTTTATCGAACAATGAAATGACTTTACCGTAACCTTCAAAGTGCCATCCAAGCCTTCTAAACAACCGTTCGCCCAATCGAGCTCAGATTTGGTATAAACCTGCAATCGCCGATTTTACTATGTTTATGTGTTATTAAACTAACGTCATTCCATTTTTGTTGAAATAAAACAAAAATGTTTATTTAATCACTTATTCAATAATCAACATATTAATAATAATTTTGGTTCAGAAAACAATGTTCGCTATTAACTATAAGCTTTTTAAAAAAAAACGTCTTCTGAGCCTTATTCAGACCACTGCTCCTAATAAGACCATACCCGTTGTAACTTCGTACAAAAAAAAAATATAAAAAATATGCAATCTTCAAATTGAAACTTAAATTTTGATAACAACATGTATAGTGCTGATAAACCACTGCATATAATTAGAATTCATCAAAGTAGAATAAAGATTCACTAAGTAATCATCATCATCAATCAATTCATCAAATTAGAATAAAGATTCACTAAGTAATATTGAAAACATTTTTTTTTTTCGAAAGTTTTTTTCGTCGTAATTTAAAAAATGCCTAGGTGCGATCGCACGCGCTGCCTTCTATCGACTGCAAATTTGTTTGCGTTCGGGACATTAGGTATAGATGAGCCAAAAATATGGATTTTTCTTTCTTTTATTGGAAACAATACAACATTTTGTTTATTAGCCTTAGGAGTACACCCGTTTTTTTCGGAACTTTGTCATACATGCTATGAGGCCTACCCAACTTCAGAATACTGTAGTTTTCTTCCAATGGCATCCAATCGAATAGTTTTTTACATTGAAGAGCGAACTGTTATAAAAGTGCCTTTAAAGAAAAATTTGAAGAGATAAGAGCAAGTTTGACTTTTTTTTTTAAATTGATATCTCACAAACCAATGGACACAATTTAATGTTCTTTGCAAATTCTGAAAAAGCAAACGGAGCAATTTGTGAAAAAAAACATGCTGATATCATTTTTCACTATTATCGATAAAAGCATCCGGGGTCAAATTCGTTGAATTGCGGAACGTTATTTTTCGTTATATCATCCCATCCTATTTATATCTCACCGGTAGCATTTGTATCGGTACCGTTACACGGGTTTACAACAATTATTTCATTGAACCAACTAATAAACAGAATTGTTGAAATAACGACGATCCACTTCTAATCAGTTTACATAGTCGCTCTCTTTGAAGAGATAACACTCGACAAACGGAGATCCTCGTTGACCGGTAAAAGTCACATGGTAATTATAAATCAAGTGATCCATTTCGTCCGTTCCATTTTCGAAACAATGGCTGCTTTTACGAGCTGTGAAATAATTATAATTCGTAACACGAGAAAGCAAGTTTTTAATGAAACGTATATTTTTAGAAAAATACTCGTCACACCTTCGTTAACGAAAAAGTTGGCGAAATATTGACTGGTCTTAACGGCTTTAGAACCATGCGGTATAGCTTTGCCTAAAACCCATTCATATATATTCTTTTCCGGATGAAATTGCAGACCGTAAAACGGCAGATTAACGTGCTCGAGGGTCGATATGAACTGCAATCCATTCCAATCTCTATTCAACGACATTACTCGAAATTCTCCTTGCAGAGAAACGCGTTCCAAGTCCTGAAATTTTCATCTTTTTCAACTTTTTTTTTATTTTTATTTAATTATGAATAAATTAAAACCGCAATAATTGTTTACGCCCTACATAAGCTCCGAATTCCCCATAAATTATTTTACTTTTTTTATACCAAAAAAAGACTTTTGGTTCTTTTATTTTGTCGAATAAAATAATTTCATTTAGTTAAAATCTCATTTTTCTAGAAGAAGAAATCATCTCACCTGCATCGTGACACAAAAATTGTGATAATTTGCGGTTACGTTTTTTTTCCGAAGAATATCGATCACGTCCTGAGGCGCGTTAGCGAACATCCGGCTATTTCGAAAATCTGCCAGTAATCATTGTATCAAAGATTATTAATAATTGTTGTTGATAAAATAAAAACTTTTGCTTGGTGGAGGATGCTAATTATAAACAATGTTTACATGGACCACCGTGCAAAAAGTTAGTCAAAAATGAAGGAATCGTGGATTTGCACAGTTAATTTCATATTATTTTATGAAATTCGAAATGTTAATTTTCGACATTTAATAATGATTGAATTCAAATTCTTGCTCGATTTTCAAATTTAGTCAATGCATTCAGATCATTTTAACATTATTAATAAATACTCAAAATCTCTATATAGAAAATTCAGCAATAGATCGCTGATCAATTTATCATTGAAATTAATTTTTCACTGTAATATAAATTATCTGCTGAACATAACAACGTGGTCGATTTATTTCAAATTTAGCCTAATTAAATTGAATAAATTTCGTCCTTCGCTTGATCCTAAATCTTGATGGTATAAAATTTTCATAAATTGCCGCGATGTTCCATAAACAATCGTGTTCAATTTATTTGTTTATAACTAATAAGTTACTTATATATTGAACAAAAATGATTTTTAAAAAATTACTCAGTGATAAAATTTAATCCCATAATGTCTCAAGCACATTACCTACAATCCCTATCTGCTTTAAATCTTCAACATTTTTTTATCGACTGAATAAGTAGGTTTGGTAACTTTTCTAACAGGACAATTATTCATTGAGCGGTAACTGGACTTGCCTTCCGTGAACTCAAGTGCCAACGGCAGATTCGTGCAGGAACATTTTTGGCGATGTTCCGTTTCATTAGCGGCCAAATAAGTTAATAATTCAAAACCCAAACAAATACCAAAAATTGGAAAATATCGGCCATTTCCGTTCAATCGTTTGGCGAATCTATTGTAACATTGACAACAATAATTACGTTGGTTTCAAAATGTATACAGTAGCATTTTTTATTGTTTTCAAAAAAAAAAAATTACCTATAAATGATTTTTCCAGCTTGAGCATACCCATTTGTGTTGTTAAACCAGGTAGCTCCTCCCGGAAATAATACCCTGGCAAAAAAAAAGTACAAATCACAACCTATTGATTATTAAATACATATTTATTGAAATAAATTTTAGTATTGAATTTTTAGTATAGAAATTTTAGTATTTACAAATTTAGTATTGAAATTATAATCTATACATCGCCACATTATTGATGCAAATATAGTTAAAGTTCGCATCGTTGCAATGAAATTTTTGTTTTCTCGTATTTTTATTTCCTTACTTCGATTATTTTGCGAAATATTTTTCTTCCGATTTGAGTGATGGATTTTCACTATAAAGATTCGAATAATTATCGAGGCATCTCGTTTACGATCACGATTTTAAAAAATAGAGAAATTCAAAAATAATCATTTTCGTTGCTCTGCAACATTGCGAACTTCAATTTCATTGATGCAATGCCTTACCCATTAATTTTCATCATCATAGTTTTGTAATACTCGCTATCTTTTCCAATCCTGTAAACAAAAAAGATTATTCCAGCACCAAAAATAGCCCCTTCATTAATTTCGCTTTACCCAAAATATCTTCAGACGCAGGAATTTAATTATAAATTTAATTTATTTATACGCATGATAAGTTATATTGCTTAAGGGATAGCACCACTCTAGCAAGCGAAAAGCATGCCAAACTTGAAACATCTTTTTAAAGTAATAATAAAATAATAATAAATATAATTAATTAATATAATAATAAAATAATATAATACTATAATAAATAATATAGTTAAAAGAATGAATATTTTATTGAAGTCGTGTATTCAACATATATTTAAAAAATCGCGACGGGCGAGCTATTCTTCGTAATGATAATTTTTTTAAAATATCTCTAGTAGCAAACGAATTCCTTGTGAAATTGAGAGCAGGGTCAAGAAACGAAAACAAATGTAGCCTAAGTACCATTGGCTATAAAAATACATAGAGATTTGTTGCGTAATCAAATGATGTAAAAATGCACTCCTGACAAAAAAGCTTGATTAATTAACTAAAAATTAAGCAGTAAATTGTTTTTAAAATAAAAAATTTACATTGATAAAAAAACCCTAGGTACTTCTTAAAAAAATAATTGTGAGGACAGCGTCGATATTTAAAATTGACCCATGCAACCTTGCAGAAGAAATGTGTTTCGGTAATGTGAAAAAACAAATGGAGCTACAGAAAAATCGTTGGCAAAGGCTTTGAAATATGTTTACTGTAAAACCAGGTGCATATTTTATTATGTTAATGCATTGTGTACGCAATTGAAAAAAAAACTTTTTTTTCGAAATTCTAAAGTGGCATTACCCCTCAAAGAATGATTTTCCAATAATATACGAAATTGGTCATTTTATAATTTGGAAAACAATGCACGATAATACTTTACCATATTGGGACAACGCGAGCTCCCGCACCCTCGATGAACTTCACGTACGATGCTGCGATGTAACTGTGATACTCATTTGGATAGATGTTGTTTAATTTGTAGCTTATCTCTTGAGATAATATACCTTTTCATTTTTTTCGTTACCGCAAATTTCCGGTAATCCGATATAGGTGGGCAAAAAAAAAAGATTAGTCTTAATGGAACACTCAAATTTTCACTCATGCTACAACCGAAGACAACTTTTTATCAAAAATAAACTTGTTCACCCTTGCGATAATAATTTTTCTATCTTCGATAAAAATACTTTACGATCTTGATTCAGAATACAAATAAATACTTGGATAAAAATACTTTGGATCTTCGTAGCTCACGAAAAAATATAATTTTGAATCAGTGTATATGGATAAATAAAAAATATGCAAGAAAATTTACTTTTAATAGGCATAAAAATATAAGACATTAAAAAATATGTTTTTTTTTAAGAATCGTTTTGAACGCATGATTTTTTCACTGAAAAGTCAATGCTTATTGATAAAATCGAGATAACTTGATGAATAATTAAAGTCGTGCATAATTTTGAGAAAAGAGTATAAAAAAATATTTATATCTAAAATTCAAATCGATCAAATGGCAATTGCTCAAATTCTACATGTTTCCAGTCTTACAAACCTGGTTCCGAGAAAAACGGCTTTAAAGAGTTCTAACTTCCTATTTGTGAATTTTTAAACTTTCAACGCGTTTCACTAAAAATCACGTTTTAAACTTTACTATCTCCTTTCGCACCTCGCTTACAATGTCAAAAATAGAACATTTTAAATCAGCTCGAAAATATAAATTTTGTACATGGAATTTTTTAAATAAGTGCTTACTGAATGTTTTGAGTTTATATTCTCTACTATGTCGAAATAATAAAGCATCTAATTTGAGATAAAATTAAGCTCATCAATTTCTTGCAAAATAAGAATTAATTACATGAAATTCCGCAATTTCATGGCAAGTAATTGCTTACCTCCAATCCAATAGTCACACTTTCAAAAAGTTTATTCAAACCCGCAGAAAATCGACATAACCTCAAAAATTTTCGAAATCCGATTTTTCATCAGCAGTTACGGTTCCAATGAAAAATCAAGCTTCAGTATTTGTAGAATTCATAGACGCTGAGCTTGATGCTTTTATTTTACAATTTTATATTATTTATTTCCATATGTCTTGCAATGAGCTGTGACATGGCCCAACTTAAATTTATCTTTACACGTATTTTTTCCTCCTTTTTTATATAAATTTTCCTTATATAACAAATATATGCTTTTACTTTGTAATTAAAAAAAGGTTCAGCCTTGAAAAATCACGATTTGAAAATTTCGACTATCTCTTCCACACTCAGGTGTCACGTGGTACATCTACATGTCTTTAAAAAATATAACTGTTATGTTGTTTAAGTGGTTGTTCATTGCTCATTTTGCTTCTCCAGATATCTTTATGTACAGATTTTATGTACAGATTTATGTATACAGGGTGTGGGGTAAATAGTGATCCACCGATAAGGATTCGATATACCAGATAGTTAACTATAACATATTATTATTTTAACCATTTTTAACCAAGGGTTGCATAAAAAATTTCGTGGCAAATGATTGTTTTTTATGGATTTTATTTTATTTACGACATATCCAGTTTTTACGACTGCTCCATTATTCATCAGCATAGAACAAAAATAAAAATGAAAAATAATGGTTATTCTTGAAAATACAGACAAATTTGTAACATAAGATTATAAATTTGTAAAAGAAATAAATATAAAAAAAATTTTACTTTATCACTTATCGATGGACCACTATTTACGCCACACTCTGTATATTCCTTATGAGACTTATGTAACACTTTAGCGAATAAAAACAAAATTAATTCGAATTAGACATTTTTTCCACTTTGCAATACCTACCTCAAATAAAAATTGTCAAAATTCGGTATTTCAAAAACTATTGAGATGCATCTGACATCGATTTGGACGGAAACACATATAATGAAGAAAAATAAATAAAAATACGAATGTCCATCTAAAGCAAAAAAAATACAAAAGTTCATCGAAACCAAAAAAAAAAAAAAATACAAAACTAAAAATATATTTCTTAAATCACTATTTCACCTAACCTTAGTTGCCAGAACCATATACCGCGATTAGCCATGCAGCACCGGTGGCAATTTGTTCAAGTCATAATAACTGTATTATTTAACAGTATTTTTCATTAAAATAAAGCATACTTATCGAGACATATTAATCGCATGCATGACCAATACACCCATTTTAAATAAATAGTAAATCAATCTGTTTTTCGTGCGGCGAGTGAACGTTAAGTGTCTTCAAAAAATCCATCAAAATATCTCGCGTTTTAAAACAACTGAATATCGATTCTTCAGAGAAAAAAATGAATTCGATACGACGCCTTAAAAAAAAAAAAGATTTTGTTAACCCTACATCGCTACTCATGTTGCGACGTACGCATCATATTGACTAATGATTTTATTAAAAACTAATATAATTGCTAATATAATTGTGTATATTACTAAAAAGAGAAATTTTATTTAGTAATATACACAAATTTTAAAGAATTTGTGTATATTACTAAAAAGAGAAATTTTATTTAGTAATATACACAAATTTTAAAGAATTTGTGTATATTACTAAAAGAGAAATTTTAAATAAACAAAATTTTCAATAATATTATATAAAAGAAATTTTAATAATATTATATAAGAGAGAAAAAGGGTTAAAAAGAGAGAGCAATATATCCAAAACGCGGGCGCCTCTGCGACGTAGAGTAGTAATCTAGGGTTAATGGTCCTGTACAGTACATTAGTATATATTGTACAGGAGAACAGAACATTAGTGTCTAGCAAACCTGTCTAGTAAAACTCTAGGGCCATCACACCCGGACACTCTGCGAGACATGGCCAGACCTACTTTTTTAAATCCGTAATATCGCTACATTTTCTGATTATAAACGTAATTATTATTGAAGAATAATAACAAATATAAATAAGTTTCGTTTGCGATAAAAATGATTGTTTTCGTAATCAAAGTTTCTCGAAGATAGGTTTTCAAAGTTAGTATGGCCATCTCTCCCGGGTTTAATCTATTCAATTTCAATACGTATTGAAATATCCACTATTTCACATAATTATTTAATAAAATACAGCCATAACCAGTAACATTCTTTATTCTTGTAAATATCAATCCGTTTACACGGAAATAGTATTTTTGCACTGATAATACATCCGATGTTTTCGAATTGATAATCTATCTGATATTTTTTAATTCATAATCTATCAATTTAACGATAACAAGAATAAAAATTTTTATCAGTTATGAGAGTATTTTATCAAACTTCATCACAGCGGTGAAACAATTTATAAATAAATCCCACGATCTGGATACGTCGAATACAGATTAATAGAAAAAATACGAAAGGTCGAAGAAAAACAGTACATTAAAAATAATAACCAAGGGGATTATTTATATCTGTTTCCAACGATGTGTTTAACCTGTTAGCTTTTAGCCTACGCATATGCCCACACCATATCGACAGATTTTATTCCATTTAATTTCATTTCATTTTTTTTTATCAATAAAAATGGTTAATTGTTTATCTCGTAAGTTGACCAAAACTTTTGGATCATGGTGTTTGGTCATTTTTGCGATTTTCGAAATTTCCCGTCCGGGGACATCGACTTCTACGACGATTTGAAAATGTTTCTGTTACACCGATCACAAAGGGTTACAGGATTATATTTAGTTGTGCTCGGGAAAATTAAGTGATTTTTTTTATTTTAACAAAAAATTTTTACTTTTTCATTTTAATACATTTTATTATAGAACAAATTTTCCTACTGGAGGAATTATTGACGTTGTTTTCAAGGATCACTCGTTATGAGTATATCTCTGGAACGGCTTATCCAAAATCAATAAACCCAACAGACTACGTTATTTTGAAATAATACACGATTCGTAAACGATTGATTCGGCAAAATGTTTAATTAACAAAAATGTCGATTTCGACTTTTTAATATACCAAAAATTCTATTTTTTATTTAAGAAGGTGCAAAGTATAATTAAGATATAATTTTTTATACAAGAAGGTATAAATTTTAGTCCTAATGGATAAATGCCTTTGTTCACGAATAAGTATATATAATTGGAAACAAGCTTGTGAAAAATTAAGATTGATCGATTTTTACCGATTTAAATTATTTTATTTGTATTTTAAGGGAAACTCTTTTGAAACACCGATTTTTTTCGTATTTTCTTGTAGCATGTACTCACTTCCAAAAATCTATACACCAAATTTTATTGTATACTTCTCAATAATTCGAGGAATAATAATCGGATATGTAAAATTTCTGATATTTTTTCGATATTTCTGAAATTTCTGAAATTTTACGATATTTTCTACAACTGAGTGTGGGCGTTTTTTAATTTTGTAAATTACTATTCCTTAAAGCATTTCAGATAAAAAAAAAAACTTTTTATTCCGAAACGTAGCCATATTTCGAGCAATAAAGAAAATCAAAAAACAACCACGACTGCCAATAGCGACATTGACACAGATAAAGAGCAAATTAAATTTTTTCGTTTCAGACCAATCGAACCGAAGATTGCAATTACACCAAGTAGAGGGAATCTTCAGATAGACGCTCATTTGTGCATTTACTATATTTTAACTAATATTTTTTTATCAATAAAAAATTCTTCTTATCATCTTCCATCTACACGAAACAAACTGTTTTTAATCAAAAACATGAAATGCAAATAAAATTCCTTTGTGAATCTACACAACTGAATATAACCAACCAAAAAATGCTATAATATTATTTTTTAGTTTATATATTCTTACCTATAATGGGCCGAGTGTTAATCCCCGTATGCGTCGAGACTGGACACAAACACTGAATTTGAATTGTCATAAAACATGCTAATACGAGGAAGCTACCGATAGCCGGGAAAAACGATTTCGTTTGCATAGCGATGGAAGAAAAATGACCAGTACTATTGTAATACGTTTTTCGAAAAGCGAGGGACGATGTGTGACGAGCAAGCAAGACCTTTCTTCGAATGGTCGTTAGTTGCGAAGTTATGAATGATACGACGAGTGTTATCTCCCGTTTCGTATTATAGAGAATATATTCTTATCGATAATATATACCTAATCATAACTGTGGCTCACAGTTCCGTTGGGGTTAAGAGGTCAAAGTGCACTGCTACTTTAAGAGAGGCTGATAGTAGATACGATTGAAATAGTAGATACCCACGGATTTCAGAAAGGCTCTTCAGAATTCTACGAAATTTGACCAGACAATGTCAAATTAACCCTTACAAGCATACATTTTTTGAACGATCCTATCATCATGGAAATTCTTACTCGGGGGTTTTCGGGGTCACTGATTACGAATCAGAAGTCAGATTTTCGAAATCCAAGATGAGAATATCCATGAGATTTTGAAAATTTACTACAATTTTATAAATTGAATACAAATGGAAAAAGATTGAAAAGTGGAGTTGGGATTCTTGTTGCAATTGTTCTAGAAATCGATGTTGAGCCAAAGAACAGTGAATTTTAAAAATCAATGAATCTTTCGAACTTATGTGTTCACGTCGGCTATTTTGTATCGACCATTTCGAATTACGCGAATTTAACGTCGACTTCGTAATCAGCGAGTCCGAAAACCCCTGAGTACAAATTTTTATCAATCTTCTCGTAGAGTTACGTTTCGAGGTCGGCCATATTGGATCCGCCATCTTCAATTTTGAAAATCTGACTTCGGATTCGTAATCAGCGACCCCAAAAACCCTCACTCACCAAATTTTCAATTATTTTGTTGGATAGATTCTTCAGTAATGAATTCTTTCGAAAAAAACGTCATTTTTTTCAGTTTGTTTGTTTATAAATCTTATATTATAAACAATTATGCCAATTAGAGTTTATTGTTATGTTCTTACATTCCTCACGTAACTGAAAAGTGCAAAAAACCGTATCTGAATAACCGTAAATAAATTAGAAATATTCAATTAAATCAAAGTGGTAACGTGGGTTACCACCATGCTTCTAAGGGTTAAGAAGGAGCCGCACACCCTCTCCCCTCGGCCACAGATCAGAGTGATAGTTTCCCATAGATTTCCTAAACGGCTTTTCAGAATTTCATGAAATTTCACCAGACATTGTCAAATCGATAGACGAACGGCTGTGTCCTCAATAAATTTCTCAATTAAAAAAAAAATTGCAGAATTACCACGCGAGCATCGTGATGGAAATGCTGTCAAATAAAAAGTTTGGTTAACTCTTCAATTCCCAGTGTCACCTGTAGGTGATATATATTTAGTCGTGATTTTATACCATAGTTAAATATATTTTTTAATTTTTTTTTCTATCAATTAGTAATAGCATTGAATACTACTTTTTATTTTTTCTATGTGGTAACACACATCACTAATCAGTTGTCAATATCACTAGGTTATTTCGCGGCAATTGGAAAGAAACTTTGTGCTACCTACCGTGATAAAAAGTGCTATAGAAATGTCTAGACCGTAAGTATCGTTTTTTTTTTAATTATTGTATGCTTTAGTTATATATGCAACCTATACTTGACACATATTTACTCGAAAAAATAACTGATAATTTTTAGATTTTTTTCTTATTTTTCCTTTTCAATTAACACATATTTACTTGATCAATAAACTAAAATTATAAAACTTCATTACTTTGGACATGGGAATTGAAGAGTAAATATAACGACTTGCAGGGGAGAAAAGCCGCGTGGCTATATTCGAAACACACATTTTGGGACCTCAACCATTTGATTTTGTCACATATTTTAGGAGATCCATGGGAAACCATAACTTGTAGGTATTTGTTTATGATTTCGAGAAAATATCGTCCGACATTTGTGACATTTAGTTACGAGGAATGTCGGGAGCAGCGTGCATCTCGAAATTTTCGAAATATCGTAAAATCGTAATTAACGCACTTCCGGTTGATCGTCTCCATAAGACGACGTGCTTCATTACATCAAAGTGTTCGACTTTGCTATTTTATCACGAAAAAATTAAACGGTCAACGTAGCTCAAATTTTGGGAAAATATGCATAATTGATTCGTCAACATCATATCAAAATTTCAAATCCGAAAGTTGGAATGTCCGTAATGATTATACCACCTTAAAGGGAGAGCATATGCGCCAGTTGAATCAAGGATAAAACGAGAGTCGAATAAAAACCGAAAATGACGAAAGATTTTAGTCACGCGTAAAAAAAAATATTTCATTATCGGTATCGCTTCATTTTACGATCACGATTATTTCAATTATTTATACGCTAAGAGTTGTTCATACATCTCATATCTAAAAAATGTATTGTCGTTATCAACGTATACGTTGTATTACTAACCTCAAAATATATTTATCATTTGGCCATAAACAGATAAAACCTCAAATAGTGAGGGCACGTAAAATGCATCAAAATATATATCTTTTCGTTCCAATGAAAATGGTATAAAGGCAAAATAGTTTCTGTTTAGTTAGTTTATACCAGTGCCTGATACACGTGGCTTGTATTCAAAAAGAGCGCCACGACGTAAAATCGATTTCCCCAAAAAATATCGAATCTTTCGATTAATCGAAAATCGTCCAACCTGAATTTGTCCAGTATACCGCTAACAAAAAGGTCCATTTGGAACTTTTAGCGAAGCACATAATTCTTCTACAAATCAAAATTTATTTTCAGCCGGTAAACAACAATGTGTATTCTACATCATATCGAATATATCGCTGAACAGCAATAGCACCAAGTAGCCTATACCACATAGGTGTATCGTGAAGTAATACACAGTAGCCAAGCGTACGATTCCCCTAGGGCCCGCCACAGCGTACGGTACCAGTACAGCGTACGGTACGGTACCGGTACAGGGTACGGTACGGTACCGGTACAGCGTACGGTACGGTACCAGTACAGCGTACGGTACGATACCACTACAGCATACTCACCGTAACAGTAGTTTTTGGTTACCTGGGTTCACTTTACGTACAAAAATACTACGCAAGTGTTAAAAACAAAATCCCCCACAATATGTTTCACATTTCCGGCGCACGGGGCGAAGTTCCTCTAGCCTCCGTGGCGCTAGTGTCACACATTGAGAAACGACGCCCGACGATTATATATTTATCGTAAACGCTCCTCCGTGACGCGATTTATTTTTATCAAAAATAAATAATAAAATCGCTGAGAGGTTGCCAAGTGTAAATATTTTCCTTCTTTTTACACACTACTTTTCCATTAAACGATATCAAAATGGTAAGTTTCAATACTCTAACATTTAATAACGGATGCATCCTTTCGTTACTTTGAGGTTAAGTCTTGCACGTGGTTACCCGCGTTATCCTATGTTGCGTTCGAAAACTCAACTATTTTCTTTCTGCTTCCACCGGTTGCTACGTGTATAGTACAACATACAAGTATTGCAGACAAATTTTAACACGATAGAATAATTGGTGGAATACGTTTTATCCACAATAGACAAAGACCTGGAAAAACCGTATCCGTCGATCTTTGTTCTATTCAGCAGGCATTGTCGAAATATTGAAAACCAATTGTTATAATTTCGCATAGAAGGCTTGTAGCGTGGGAAAATTAGAAAAATTATACAACCGTATCGAGTTCCGTATCACACGTGTTTCGATTTATTTATGCAATTTTTATATTATATAACAATATATAATATAAATATCAGTAATTACTAATTACTAATGAACTGTCGAACCAAAATTTCTCACAGATATTCGTTTTTTGAGGAAAGCGGAGCGCCTAGGGATGCCAGATGTGTTCAAAGAAAAAACCGGACAAGTTGTATTTTTTTAAATTTCTTAATAGATAAATGTACTTTGTACACTTTTTGTCCAGTTTACCAAGAATTTTTTGACCGGACAAGCATGAAAAAACCGGATTGTCCGGTCTAAAACTGGATTGTCCGGTCTAGAACCGGATTGTCCAGTCTAAAACCGGATTGTCCGGTCTAAAACCGGATTGTCCGGTCTAAAACCGGATTGTCCGGTCTAAAACCGGACATCTGGCATTCCTAGGAGCACCTGATTCTGTTAAATTTATTTTGACGGAGCTTGACAATTTCCTTTCGTCTTAACTGTTATCCATCTATGAAAAACCTTCTAATGGAAACTTTAGCGATTTCTGACATACTTATATGTTGTGCGATGCCGGTTTCAACTTTTTTTCAAACTCCTTCTCTTTATCTGATCTGTACATTAATGCAACGATTTGCAAATAAAAACACCCGTTGTATCGTCATTTTCAAAGTCATAGAATTTTTATACGCGACATAAGTCAGATAAGATATTTTACTGAAGTCTAGAGATACGTTTCGTTTTGAATTAATCGATTGAAATATATTAGTGTAAATACACGTGATTTATTCGGCTTGAAAATTTTGCTTTTTCATAATGAGCTTGATGTAGTCGTTTAATATAGTTAAACGATGACTCCTTTTGTACTTTGTTTACCGAGGCGTCGTTTCGTAGCTGCTTAAAAAATGCCATCAAAATTATAGTCAATAATGCTATCGAGACGATAGTCAATTATTGTCTTTGGAAATTTTCATCGTGCGCCGAGATATGGATTTCTGAAAAGCATCCTTGATTTTGTCAATTCGCCTAAAGATTCCCACAAAAATTTGTAACCAATGCGACAATATTCTTTTACGCGCTAACTTCCTTATACGTATAATTGGAAATACTTCACGAAAGAAAACTCGTTGAATTCCGAATCTCATGTATCGAGCCCTATAATTCGGACCGATCAGTGATATCTGTTCCAGTAGCGTAGCACCGTTCGATAAATTAAAACTAAATTATCACTCTTCATTTTTAAATGTCTAAGAAATTATGGCTCCGGAGTCAGACCTTGTTGCCATTTACCATAGTTCGTTACCGAAACGTTAAATACCTCAGAAATCATGGCTTCGGCGTCAGACCTAGTTGCCATTTACCATAGTTCGTTCCCGAAACTTGTACATAACTTCTCGATAAATAATGCGCAGAAGGGGTCATCGTTAAATTGAAGTGTAATTACACAAAAATAAATTGTAAAATCTGTGTAAGATTAAAACAGTCCAGTATCTCAAGCAGTTGAATGCTCCTTTTAATTAAATGACAACACAAAATACATATTAGTGTATTTACAGATAAAGAAAGGAGTGCAAATGAATTTTAATCACTCGTAATCAATTTCGAATGTGATATGTTATTTACATCGATGCGAATAATTCTAACGACTAACCCAGTACTTTGGAATGTTGAGAACTCGGATTCGTACGGCACGCCAATTATGTACGAATAGTTGCGAACTATCTTTCGCACGTTTTCGTGCGATTCCATCAATGTGCGATAGTAACATAATTTTTAATGAATCTGTTCGCAGACGAACGAAGTAAATCCAAAAGCTTATCCTCTAGCGGACGCGACGCTGACAGTAAAAATTCTGAATTTGGTGCAGCAAGCTATGAACTATAAACAACTGAGAAAAGGTGCCAACGAAGCGACGAAAACTCTTAACCGCGGTCTCTCAGAATTCATAGTAATGGCTGCGGATGCGCAACCGCTGGAGATACTGTTGCATCTGCCTCTCCTCTGCGAGGACAAAAATGTACCGTACGTTTTTGTTCGATGCAAGCAGGCTCTCGGCAGAGCTTGCGGAGTATCACGACCCGTCGTAGCTTGCTCCGTAACGGTTAACGAAGGATCGCAACTCAAACCACAGATACAAGCTATACAGCAAGAGATCGAACGTCTTTTGGTTTGATCGGAAGAATAAAATCAATGGAAATTTGTAACCTCCGAGGGATCAACGAAATGGAATGAAAAAAATGTTTGAAAAATCAATAAAAATTGTAAAGATATTTTGACAGGACTGTTGTTATTTGTGCACGAAAGCAATCAACTACACCTCGACATGCAATCACTTCGTAAAACGATACACTTAGGAACGATATAAAAAACGCCAACTTCGAATTCCAACACAAAACGAATCGCCTCTACGTGACGGAATATGACCGTTAATATTTTTCCGTCAACAATAATACGATTTAAAGTACGATAGGAACGAAACTTGGAAAGGAGGAAAAAGGGTGTGCGATAAACAAAAATGTAATGGAATCGATTTTAATGAATGTTACATATAAAACATCCAGTATGCTCGAAAATCTGTCCGATCGAAAAATTAGGCACGCTCAAAGCAATAATACGATAGCAGCCAACGAAATCGTCCTTCCTCCGATTACGGTGTCGGAGTTTTATGAGTATGGTATATACACGATTGGTGAATCAGCATCGTGTTGGGAAAAAAAAAACAGCCCAAAAGCGTTATTTAATCGAGATCAGGTTTAACTATGGATAACCAATTACCGTGCCATCTAAGCTCTTGGAATTTCTTCAATTCGTCCTGAAATTTATCTTTGATTCTCTGCGTCTCTTCGTTTGTGGGAAAACCATCGAACCAATCTTGCAGTCTCTGCGAGAGCTCTTTTTCGTTCGAAAACACATAACTGTTCACGTCGTGTTTCACGAGCTCGTTCAAACTGCAATCCAGTCGAGAATACAAATTAATTGGAATCCTATCAACGTAATATGGTTTCAACGATGCTTTAATCAATTTCCATTTTCCTATTATACGTATCTGGTGATTCATTGTGGTTTAAGCCGAAAACGTTTATTTATATATTCCTTTAAATCTTGTCTGCTTGATGTTTAATTAATGATTTTTTTAATTAAAATTTTTTATCACGAATTAACAAATTTCGGTAACTTTAGTATTTTACAGAAACCGACTTGTAAACTGCTTTCGACGTAATATAAGCCGGCATAAATTGACCAGTCTTTCGAATGCTCGTTTTGGTGTCCACAGCAAAAATGCTTATTTAATTTATCAATTATGTTGTCATTGCTCTATATTTTCGGGTAAAATTACTAAACTATGTGTATATCTTGTAATGAAAACAAATGAAGACCAAACAAGAGTATACTTCGAACGAGAGTTGCTTGTTTCCTAAATACTGCTTAATGCTGCTTAAAAGATATCAGTGCCATATTTTTTTCTGATTTGACGTTAACATCTCCTTGAAATCTAGTGGAAACGAATGAAAGATCTTGCTATTTTAATTCGCGTTTTGAATTTTATATATAATGGCTTTTTCGAAAAATGTTCCGCGATTTTTTATTTACCGATAAATAGCTTTATTTTGTTATAGATAACGATATTATTGATGAGGTAGAAGGTTCCTATCAATTTGGAATTTTTTACGACCACCTTTTACAATTTTGTAAATTTTGTTAATTTTCGAATACCGTTTGCGTTAAAGGAGGCCACTTAGTTTTGTGACGTCGAGACATCGCAAAATGTAAACAGACATTTGTTTGGGTTTGTTTGGGTTCCACCAGACCGAATTCGAAATTTATGGGAACCTTTTTTCCCATTAATATTATTTATAATAAAATAAAGCTATTTATCAGCAACAAAAAAACAATTTTTCGAAAAAGTCGTTAAAATACAGAATTATTAATTTTTCGAATAATTTCGCTGTTATTAAGTGATTAGGGTTATCAAAGATCAATGGTCTGTCCATTAATACATAATTATTGGTTACAGGATCAGACAAAATGATTTCAATTACATTACAATTACAATTAATATTCGAATGGAAAATGAAAGACGATTTTTACCATTTATAGTCGTAAGCGCACACCGGTAATCCGCAACCAAACATATCGACTACTTTCATCGGTAGATCCAAACCGCTCGAGGAAGTATGTAGACAAACGCCCAAATCGGCACTCGCTGGAACATGGACAAAAAATGTATGAATTTCCTTTTACTTCGAACCCCAGATTATTTATGTGAGTTTCTTTTTTTTTTTTTATCAACCTAGTAATTTTGGGTAATCGTCGTTCTCGAGCCACGGTGTAACAATTTTAACGTGTGACCATTTTTTGCGTTGAATAATAGCGTTCCAAAATTCTTTCAGAGGCCCCTTGCCAGTTACGGCACAAACCAAATCCGGCAAATTACGATTATCGGAGGCACACTCGAGCTCGTAATCTGAAACGAAAAAAAAGAAACGCTCGACGTATAAAATCTAAATGTAAAAAAATGATTATTTATAAAGCAAAAAGAAAAAATCTGATTTTCGTCTACGTTACCGTGCAATGCGTTAAAGAGGATCGAAAAATCTTCGTCGTCGGTCCAACTCGTGCTCGACACGATGAAACCAGGCCTGTTCGATCTCAATCGAATTTCGTCGCCTTCCAGACATTCCGTGAATACGGAAGATCCGTTCTCATCACCAAAGGCCTCGTAAGTTTTCGACAGTCTCGTGAACAAAGAATGTTTCTCGGATAAATCGATCGGCTCGAATCCGCGCGATGGACGATCGTACAGCACTTGAGCTCTGCAAAAATCCAGATATAATAAAATTACCCAATCCATTATCAGTCGACATTTTTTATTGTCGAATTTAATTCGATAATTATTTAATTTAACAATCTTTGAATAATCAAAGCCAAAATTCTCAACTCTATATTCCATTCGGCTTTGAGATCCTCCTTCATCGCCTTGGTGACGCAATAATGTTTATCCGCCCATGCGCCAAAAACCGATTCGACGAACTTTGTCATTTTCACTAGGAGGTGTCCCTCTCCGATGTTCAGTCCCATTATCGTATAAGCGTAATTGTGCCAATCGATAATGAAACAAGCGCCGGCGCAGCGACTGTACAACCAGCATATCGGTAACGTCGGTATAGCTGGAGGATTCTGAACGAGCAAATAACTGGAACGAACCTCGGTTGCCAGTTTCATGAGTAATACTACGGATTGCCATACCGTCTTCACCGCGTATCCCACAAATCTGGGCAATACTGCAACGCAAATATTCAATCGTTACTGATTGCATTGAGAAAATACGATTTGAAAATATTTCGATCTTTAGATATCTAACGGGTAGATCTGCTCCGTTCTGTCTGGTGTATGAAAAATGTGTACGAGAAACTAACACTGGATTTTAGACCGATCGAATAGACGAATACACAACGTACTTGAAAATGTAATTTTCGGTTTACTCCTGATGCTTCGAAGGTCTAATAGTACTTGCGTTGGAAAACTTTTGCACGGATTAAGGCGTAATGCACGTAAGCCACGTAAGGCTTTGTCGACTTAATTTTGATAGCGTGAGAAATTATCGCACGACGAAACATCATTGTTTGGGTTCGTTTGTGTTTCTTTGCGTGTGTTTGGGTTTGTTTGGGTTTGTTTGCGTGTGTTTGTTTTTATGTTCGTTTGGGTTTGTTTGGGTTTGTTTGCGTGTGTTTATTTTTATGTTCGTTTGAGTTTGTTTGGGTTTGTTTGCATGTTTGTTTGGGTTTGTTTGGGTTTCTTTGCGTGTTCGTTTGGGTTTGTTTGGGTTTCTTTGCGTGTGTTTGTTTTTATGTTCGTTTGGGTTTGTTTGGGTTTGTTTGGGTTTCTTTGCGTGTGTTTGTTTTTATGTTCGTTTGGGTTCGTTTGGGTTTCTTTGCGTGTGTTTGGGTTTGTTTGTTTCTAGAATTTCTGGGGATATTGTCGTACGATATTTTGTTGCGTGATATTTTGTCATGTGATCAAGTGACATGGGACCTTAATTTTAGGTATGTTTAATTTTAGTTTCTGTTTCCGAGTATCCTCGTCCTCTTTGCTATATTATTATTATCTTCTTAATCTCGATTAATTGATATCGAGTTAATTGAAAAATTATTGTTATATATTATTTACAAAGGTGCAAAATTTAAGTAGTTTTTGTAAAATTAGTTTTTTTTTAGATATAAAAATATGGTTTTTTCATATCTGAATTTGAATGTACACTAAAAATGGATCACATGTCTGTACACAATTAAAAAATATTATACGTGTCCATTCATATATAATATTTGTATACAATCACAATAAGATGCGATTAAATTACATTCATTAATGTACTAGGACATAAACATATTCCACAGTAGCTATAAATTAGCTCATCATTTCTTATTTCAACATTTTTATAAATACGATTCGATTGATTTGATTAATTGATTTTACTGATCGATTCGATTGATTTATCAATTTTATTGACTTGACTTGATTTTATCGATTGATTTACATTGTAAACGATATTTGGGTTTGTTTGGGTTGGAACTAAAACAACACGATAATAACGGATAAACATGACAAAAGTTGGAATATTTTTACCTTGCACATCGGGCGTTGTGCGAAGATAATGTATTTTCACATTTTTACTCTCCAATAAATCTATTAACGGCTGCGAGCCCGAATACCCAACCAAATCGACAACATAACCTTCTTCCGCGTAGGACAGTGCCTGATATTGCATACGGGGACTTCTGCCGATATCACCGAGCACTAATACACAAATGGTTTTTTCTCTCTTGCTTCCCGCTCTTCTTTTGATTAAAAAATACCATATAACTGAAGCTATTAGAATCGGTCCACATATCAGACAAAGTATAAAGTTCATAGCAGTTTTCAAGTTATTTATTCGTTCAGTTGTTAATCACTATGGAAGATTGACACTTCGCGTAATAGTAGTGACCAACGCCGGGTTAAGCTTCAACGACGTCAATATAACGTTTTATATCACATTACATGATTCGAGTGATCCATAAAACTTTTCTATACGTGGCTTGTCATCGATGCAACTTGCCTGTAAATACCTTGTGGTTGCAACCAATTGAAAAACGAGCTGTACAACCATCAAAAGCAATACGGTAATTACCGGTTATATAACCGGATAGCTACCGGTACAGTACAAGCAAAGGAATTGTCTGAAATTGAGGTTTTCGTCACGTAAAATGTTCGCAGTTTTTAGTATTCTAAAACGCCACTCACAGCGCTAGTTGGTAGCGGAACATATCACACGACGAAATATCACTGACAAAGCATCATTGTTGGGTTTGTTTATCTGTTTTGTATGTCGTTTAGGTTTTTTTTTGTTTCTGAGCTTCCTGGGGATATTTTATCGTCTTGATGTTTTGTCGTGTGATATTTTTTGGTGTCATCAGGTGACATGCAGCTAGTTACGTTATAGGACGCTTGCACGAACGCAGATAACTAGATGACTTATGACCATTTTACACTGCGCGCGATCAGCGATATCCAATGGGAGCTTCACTCTCCTAGGGCGCTTCCGGAAAACGTGAGTTCTCATCGAATTTCTCTCATCGCGCTCATGGCCTCTGCACACTGAACGCGATGGGCGACAAGCGATGAGCGATATCCAATGAGAGCTCGAGTATGACGGAAATGCTCTATGAGAGTGACGTTGCCATTGGATATCGCTCATCGCACGTCGCTCGCAGTGTGCCATAAGGTAGAACTAAAAAAGCGATCAAAGACATATTTTTGTACATAGTAGCGGCTAGGGGATGCCAGTCCCCTATTCTTCATATCCCTTGGGCATTGTTCAACTAGATACCCCAGATAACACGAACGAGATAAACCATTTGATACATTAAAAGAGTAATCATTTGAAAGATGTTTTATTATGTTTTTCAGCTTCCGTTTTCTTCTTTGCCAGAAGATATCGTAAAGAAGATATATTAATAACCAAACCGTCGCGGGTCTTTTTAAACTGGTAATACCATATAGATAATCCGAGAACAGTGGCTTATGGGCGTCAATTGGACATTTATCTGCCTGGTACATCTACCAACGACGAGATACACTCGCGCGCGCGAAACGACTCTCCGTTCGACCTCACAATGGTCGCTTGGCGCCAGAAATCCAGTGGCTCGTTCCGAGCAGCCAAAAGTACACTATTGTTTTTCATCACCGCCCGTATTTTCAATGACACAAACGTATCGTCGCGAATTTATTCTAGCTAACGATAAATAAAATTATTCAAGTCTTCCGTAATGCTAACCTAAAAAAACAATGAAAGAATTCTATTTGACTGAAAACGTTCGATCTCTCGACGCGGAGGATATCGTTGATGGAATCGAGGTTACGAGAGATGAAACTAACGATAACGAGGTAATCGAAGAGGATACGGAAGAGATGACGAATTTGAAGAAGAAACGTGGTCGGGTTAAAATAAAAATCTCGCGGAACAATTCGCGAGGTAAAATATGTGATATTATCGATAGCAAAAATGACCTCGTTGACAAAACACCAAGCCCGTTCGCTGCGCGTCATACCAAGCAGGAAGATAAAAGCCCGCGCGATCAAACACCTAAGACATCGTCTTTTAGTAAATCCGTGAAAATTCGAAAAGTTGAACAAAAGACGGATTCAATGACGTCAACATGTATAAACGGTGAGAAAAGCTATTCGGGTGATGAAAATGATAACGTCAGGTCCCAAAGCCATGCCCAAAAAACTGAATCTTCCGTAAACCCGTCCGACGATGATAACGTCGCAAGCGGAAACTCCGGAAATTCGTTAACAGAAATTGCCAGTAGGGAGGATGCGGAACGCAAGCGATTCAACGCGTTTCAGGTTCTCATGGAAAGGAAGAAACCGTTGCGGTACAAATCGGTTTCTCCGATGTCTCGACAAGAAAAAGAATCGACGGCGAACGCAGCGGCGGAAACCAAGGAGAAGCTCAAACGCAACAAGGAAAAACTTATATCGTTGGCTAACAAAAAAGGTTATGAAAAAAGAAAGCACGCCGAGATGGAAGAGGCTGAAGAAATCGAAGCGCGTCTGGATAAAAGAATCAAAGTATTCAAACAACTCGGTACAAAAAAGTCCAAAATCAACAAGATTACTGGTTTGTCCAATGCTGTATCTCCAGGAAACTTACACGATTATTTTAGGTACTAGAGCTACAAAGGAAATGAGATGTTTTATTTCTATTTCTCACGTTTTTGTTTTCTTCAATAGTATAGGCTGATTATTATTTTATTTATTTGTATTGTTCAATCCACTTTCGTTGCTTTTTTTTTTATGTTTTATGTTTAACACGCTTCGTTTGAATATTCCAGATATTTTGAAAAAATAGTGGTTTGAATATTATCGGTTTTGATTGGACGTCAACATTCTGACTCTTTCGATAGCCTAAAATAGGAAAAACTCTGCTTTAACGTACAATATTTAAAAAATTCTGTAGTTTAGCAGCTTTTTTGAAAAATGGTCCCCGATTTTTTATTTGCTGATAAATAGCTTTGTTTGGTTATAGACGACGATATTATTGATGCCAAAGAAGGTTCCTATCAATTTTGAATTTTTTATAACCATGTATTATAATGTTGCAAATTTTGTAATGGCAATTTTGTAAGTCGCAAAATGTAAGCACACATTATTTGTTTGGGTTTGTTTAGGCATCATAACTGACTCAACGGACCGAATTCAGAATTGTTGGGAACCTTCTTTCGCATCAATAATATCATTATTTATAACGAAATAAAGCTATTTATCAGCAACAACGAATCCAGGACCATTTTTCGAAAAAGCTGCTAAATTACAGAATTACTGAATTAAAAAATGTGGAATATGAACACTAAAAAAAATCGTTCTCACTTATATTTAACAAGCCAAACTTCAATTTAACAAGTGAAAATTATGATACTTGTTTTATCCGTATTTAATAGTTTTTCAGAGAATAATTAAGAAAAACACACATTCGGAAACAATATTTTTTATAAACGAAAATAATATTTTCGTCTTATGTATAAAAGTTCCCTAGAGAGCAATTCAAATACGATACGAAATCTGAGATCTGAAGAAGGTCAGAGTTGAACATGCTCATACATATCGATATTTATATATTTACGTTTTTTCATTTTCTCCAACAATTTGTGTCAACATCTTTTTCTTTACAGCCCAGTAAGTGCGGAGATCACGGATAGTGATTTAGATGTATCCGGTGTGCCGTTGGAATCAGAAGTGCCTGTTGTAGACTCATCGAACGCCGTAGATGAGACTGGAACGAACATACCAAATTCCCTCTCTACACCGGATACCGTTACTACTGTGGAAAACTCGGATATACCCACAACAGATGGAAAGCAACATTCTGGGGGTATGGAAAAACGAAGGTGGTCTTTACGTATTAATCTTCGGTCCAACAAACATGAAAACAAAGAAGGTAAATATTTCTCCTTACGCTAAGAACGCCTATACATCGCCATATGGAATGAAAGACAAACGAAACTGTTATCGAAGCATTTTGTTACTTAGCTTTTCAATTAGCTAATTTATTAGAACTTGACAAATTTGGGTAATTTAAGAATATAAAAATGATTGAAATACTAATTGAACCGATGCGGAGCATATTGATTACGATGCAAAGTTTCCACTAATGTTCCTTAGTAATGTAAGAAGAATAATTTTTATATATACAGGGTGTGGCGTAAATCATGGATAACCTTGTATTTGTCGGATAGGGGACCTTAAGCCCTATCTGAAAAAAAATTACGAACTCCCTCTGGCTCAACTACTCTTTGTGATAATTTTTTTTAATTTTTAGAAAATGTACTTTTTCTGTTCACTTTATCGGCCTCCATTCTTTAAAAATTAACATTATTATTCATTAAAAATTATCAATTAAAAATTAAAATTATATATATATATATATATATATATATATATATATATATATGTATATATATATATATATAATTTTGAAAATCCAAATTTAAAAAAAAATATATATATATACAGTGTGTGGCGTAAATAGTGGTCCACCGTTAAACATTCGATACACCAGATAGTTAACTGTAACATATTATAATTTTAACCATTTTTATCAAAGGGTTTCAAAAAAAAACTTCCTGAAAAATGATTGTTTTTTATAAATTGTATTTATTTACGCCACACCCATTTTTCACGATCGCTCTATTATTCAGCAGCATAGAAAAGAAACAAAAATGAAAAAATAATGGTTATTTTTTAAAATACGGTCAAATTTGTAACGAAAGATTATAAATTCTTCAAAAAAAATGTTTGGATAAAAATAGTTAAAATTACTCAGTGCAAAAAAAAATGACTCATTTTTTTATTTCTTCCAAATGGTTAAATTTTCGTAAAAAGAAGAAACTACACTTCTTCCATCCTGCTGAACGATGACCATCTTTCTCGTCGTTTGGGTAAAATGCGCCACGTCGCGGAGAAAAGTTTATTGTAGGATTTGTACCGATAAGTCGTTCTGATACGTTTTTTAAAAATTTCTTTTGGAAGAAGTGTATAGCTTATAAACATGATGTAAAAAAGCGCGCTGGAGTCTCCCGAACTCTTGTAGTTCGGTAGATGGCAATGTCAGTTTAACACTTTGATCGCTGATTAGAGGTAATTTTTTAAAAATCTCTGATTCGGTAGTAAAAGTTTGTGATATAACAACATCAAAAAAATGTTTACAGAATCAATAATCGAAGACGCGGAAAATGTCGACGAAGGGAATATCTCGTCAAAATTGCGTCGCGTTAAAGAAAAAATAAAGATTTACGAGGAGAAGAATAACAGCCACGTCAGCGGTTCGAGTATCAAGGCAATGAAGAAAAAGAAAACATCTGGAAAAGTGAAAAGTTCGAAAAATGTATCAAAAGCCCAAACCGATACGAGCAACTTTCAAAATCGGGTTTCGGAAGACTCGATTATCTCTATTCCCGAAAAAACTGAATTACAACCCGACATTGTTATAATCGAAGAAAAGAATCCGAATAAAGTTGAAAAACTGGCGCCCTTATTCGTGAAGCGTGAAAAACTCGATCCGGCAGTATTGGAAGCACGTCGAGCATTTTTACAATCCGCGCCTCCTTCGAACGACGGTCGAAGGGTCGAACGCAAAGTTCCTATCGAGCCTTTATGTTTTTTACCATTTCCAACTGTGACTCACGTGACGCAACTCAGCAGCGGAGAAAAGATCGAAAATCCGAAAAATCATGAATCGATATTCAGCATGAAAGAAGCTCCTCGACCTTTTGTAAAGAAATACGATCTCAAAGAATTCAGGTGCGTTACGAATCTCGACGAAAAACCGATAAAAAATATCATCGAAGACAAACCGACGAAACCAAACGTTGAAGAAATTTTGAACGAAACGGAGTCTCGGTGTCCCGATGCTCGAAATATTTGGAGTATTATTTCCTCGAAATTGAAGAATCAAGAAAAAACTATACAATCGCCTTTAGGACGCGGCAGAAAAAAAAAATCCGTGGACAAGGAAGATTCATTGACGAAAAACGAAAGCAACGAAAATCGCACGTGGACGGAAAAATATCGCCCGATGAGTACTCGCGACGTCGTAGGTAATGAGGAAGCGGCGGAAAAATTTAGCAAGTGGCTCAAAGGATGGAGAATTGATCCGGAAAAAAACGGTGATAGCAGCGGCGACGAGTTTTACTCGTCGGACTGTAGCTACGCGGAAAGTAACGAAGTAGCTGTTCTTTTGGGACCTCACGGAAGCGGAAAGACTGCCAGCGTTTATGCGATCGCGGAAGAACTGGGTTATAGGTTGGTAATACTATTTTTAATATATAATATAATACTATTTTTTGTGCTCTCAAGGACAACGTATCGTTTGACTTGCATTATTATTGAAAGTGAAAAAT
This sequence comes from Ophioninae sp. B BG-2022a, assembly GCA_030522765.1. Classification (NCBI taxonomy): domain Eukaryota; kingdom Metazoa; phylum Arthropoda; class Insecta; order Hymenoptera; family Ichneumonidae; species Ophioninae sp. B BG-2022a. Next base: position 26,804 of record JAPYZJ010000339.1, read on the forward strand.
GAATATTTACAAATATTCATTTATTATCAAATTAAAAATTTGTAAAGCTTAACGCGTACGACATAACCTAGACTTGTAAATCGATGATTTCACTATTTTAGACTAACTTTTCGCCCCACGGCCCGTCTAGTAATCCCTTAACCCGTAATGGTCACTAGGGGTCCTATGGACCCCAGGCAAATTTTGTAAGGATATATCGTAGAAAAAGGTCGATTGAGGATCAAACTTGTGAGATGGTCAAAATGGCGTCTGTAGTTTTGCAGCTAGCAAATAGTGCTATTTACGCAAATTATATTTTTTTCTTGAAAATATACTATTTCAAGAGTAACATAGCGGAGGTTTTTTTGCCATATCGCAAATATCAAAATGTATATGAATTTTTCAATGAAAATTGGGGTTTTTCGTTCTTTTTTTTCTGATTGTTTTGTCACCGTATTAAAATTTCAAAACGAAAAAAAAAACGATTGTATTACTTGAAAAACATATGAAATAGAATATTCGTGCAAGATTTGCGTCAATAAATCAAGTAGAATGCAAATAGCAAGAAGTTTTCGGCGTGGGGTCCACTATACCCCATGTGACCATTACGTGTTAATATATAATATAATACTGTCTTTTCTTCTCTCAAGGACAACGTACCGTTTGACTTGCATTATTATTGAAAGTGGAAAATGAATATTTATAAATGTTAATTTTTTATAAAATTTAATATTTGTAAAGTTTAACATGTACGATATAGCCTAGACTTATAAATCGACGATTTCACTATTTTAGACTAACTTTCTGCCCCACGGCCCGTCCAGTAATCCCTTAAAAGGGAAAAACCATTTACAAATTTGAAAAAATCGATTTTTTCCGTAAATTGATAGTTCAATTTATTAAGAACATTTCGTCCAATTTGTACAGCGAAATTCCAAAAATTGTTGGAGTTTTTTCAAAAAGATCCCAAGAGCGTTCGTGCCGAGTAAACAGAGCTATGCGACTTTGGGAGTGTTTTTTTTTTTCAAAACTATTTTTTCCCCAACTGCTGGAGTGATAACTCAAAAACTATTACTATTCCACCAATTTCGATGAAATTAGTCACACATCGTTGCATCAGCAGTTTATCGGTGAACTTAAATATTATTTCGAATTCCAAAAATAAAACTCACTTTTGCCCCTAAATATAGCAAGAATGTCATGAAAAATCACAAAATTGACTTTATTAAGCTGCCGTTTCCTGAATTCGCACATATTTCAAAAATCCTGGTTCACCGACAGCGTATCAATCTTATCATTAAGAATCATTTTTATTTTTTTTTTTTCGGATAATTACAGCGTGAGCGAGGACTACAACAGTGGGGCAATTTTTTAAAAATTTTCTAAACATTGATATAGACGAGGGGCAATTTGCATTAAAAAAGTGTTTTTTTTTTCGAACAATTAAAATATGAAACTAAACTCATTTCAAGATCCATATATCTATGTGTATTCTTTCTAGAGAAAAAAAATCATAAGAAACCCATAATTTTCCACCTTGTCAAGAATCTATATAAACATTAGCGACAATTTAATTTATTTAAAACTAATACAAATAATATCATAAATTGTAGCGTCCTCGAGATAAACGCGTCGAGTAAAAGGGCGGGAAAGAGGATATTGAAGGAACTCGAGGAAGCGACAAAGTCTCATCGCATAAAAAGACAAGATTTTGTACCGCTCCAGACAACAACCCGTGACAACGTGAAAGCAGTATCTAAAAATTCTCTGATTCTCGTGGAGGATGTTGATCTCATATTTCAAGAAGACGAAGGTTTCATATCAGCAATGTGGCAATTAGCGTCAAACACGAAACGGCCGATCGTCATGACTGGAAGAACAGCGTGTTCCCATTTGAATAAAATGGCGCCACAACAGCATCGTATCTATTATCAAAATGCGTTTGGGTCACGGGTATCCGCGTTGCTAGAATTGATAGCATTCGCCGAATCTGGATATCGGTTGCCTCGACCTTGTCTCGACGTGAGTAAACGATCTACTCCTCGATATATATTAATTGCTTCCGAAAATAAAAATGATTGATTCTACTATTATGTACGTTGTAGAAGTTGGTGACACTGGGGTACTTCATTTTACATTATGTATTACATTATGTATTTCATTATGTATTTAATTATGTATATGGGGCAATCCATGCCGATTCGACCTGAGTTTGACACGTCACCTCTCCGATTTGACCCGTGATTTTTTATCTTATTGTACTATCTCTGAAAAGCGCTCGAGAATTTTTTCAGATTTTTTCGGAACGATTTGACTTCACAATATTTTTTACAAACAAAAATTAACGCCCAAATTTAAAAATCGGAAAAAAATCACAAAAATCCTGTGTCACATATCAAAGACTGTGAGCGTTGAAAAAAAAGTGGGCGCGTGTTTCGTTTGGCCTACAAAGTCCTTTTTTCGAAAAAAAAAAATGAAGAATATGAAAGAGGAAAAATGAAAAAAATTTACTTGACATCATGTAGAATTGACCAGAATTTAGTTTAGTGGGCTATTTATTATATTTTTAAAAATTATTTTTTTATTTTTTTGTTTTACGTTACACGGCTTTTTACATTATGAATTTACAATGTAAAATTTGTTTACATTTACATATATAATTAAAAAATTTTTTAATTTTTACATTTAAATACATAATTGAATAATACATTTTACATTATTGTATTTACAATGTAAAATAATCATTTTACATTGTTAAATTGTACATTTTTACACTCCTTTTTACATTATCGTGTGTTGTACAAAAAAACAACATTTAGAGTTTCCTCTTATTCCAGAGACTCCTACGCAACGGGGATTTGCGGCGAGCTCTTTTGCAGCTACAGTACCTTCTGATTTCCGGCAACCCAAACGTATCCGCGGTACCTGTGAGTTTCCATCAATCACTGTGGCAGGATATGCGTTCCTGCGTCTACAAACCGGCAATAAGAGGAGCGAAAAAGTCGAGAAAGAAAAAACGTATAAACATGGACGAATCGTCGTCATCGAAAAATGAAAATTCAATAATCGACAGTTTAGCGAACGATTTGGATAGGTTATCATTTTTATCGACGATGATAGAGATCGATGATCCAGCTATTGAAATCTCGTCGTTGAAACTCGAGCCGAGTCTCTCACTGGATGAGAATATCCACGATTATTCGAGTACGCGAGAAACGAATCACGAGATAGCCACCTGGCTCCGAAATCGATTGATGAAAGAGGTCGCTTCGAACGATTTCGCTAGCAACGATTTGCACAATTATCGACAACTGAGTTTGAAGAAAGAACTCAGAGTCGGAGTTGATTTAGCACTCTCGCAAATATCGCCGCAAATACTCGATCGTCGATCAATGATGCTCGATTACCTTCCGTCCGTTCGTACGATATGCCGTGCCGAACACGCGAGAACATTGAGAAACAACAAACGGGGTAACAGATTCTTCCACTATTTGCAAAATCTTCGACTTCCGGCTCTCTCGATCAGACCCAACATTCTGGCAGCTGCGTGCAAAATGATGCAAGAAGATGGTCCGGAGATGAAAACTTAGCTCGCTGTCTCGTGTATCCCTTGGTCCAACACTTCCCCGCGTCGTCATGATCTTCGAAGTGTAACGTTGCTTACGGCTATTTAGCTGTTTCGTGATAAAATCGTAACATACTTTTTCTTCTTTTTTGTAATGTTCGAGGTATAACGGGAAAATAGTGAAAATTTAACGATAATCGCTTGATCAATGTCCTGGAAGATTTATGTTATTTCTCTCGTCGGTCAACATGGTCAAGTTACACTTCCGGAAGTCCCTTTTTTAAGTATGCGCTGAAAAAATTGCTTTGGGTCAACTGATGACACGAAAAAATATCACGACGATAAAATATCCCCAGGATGCCCGGAAATAAACAAACAAAAATGAAAATACAAATACACGGTTCCATGTTACTTGATCACACGATAAAATATCCCCAGGAAACCCAAATGAACACATGGAACCCAAACAAACCCAAACAATCACGGTTCCATGTTACTTGATCACACGATAAAATATCCCCTGGAAACCCAAATGAACACATGGAACCCAAACAAACACAGTTCCATGTTACTCGATCACACGATAAAATATCCCCAGGAAGCCCAGGAATGAACAAACCCAAATGAGCATACAAATACATGGTTTCATGTCGCTTGATCACACGACAAAATATCACGCGACCATATATCATACGACAAAACATCACCACGATAAAATATCCCCAGGGAGCCCAGAAACAAACAAACCCAAACAAAAATACAAACACAAACGAACAAACACGCAAAGAAAGACAAACAAACCCAAACAATAATGTTTTGTCGTGTGATTTGTCATGTTACTAAATACACACAAACAAACCCAAACAATGATGTTTTGTCGATGATATTTTGTCGTGTAATTTGTTATGCTACCAAATATACAAACAAACCCAAACAACGATATTTTGTCGTGTGAAATTATGTCATGCTACCAAATACACACAAACCCAAATAATAATCATTTTTTCTCGCGAGATATTATGTCATGCTACCGAAAAAATACCCTCGCACTTTTTCTTTCGATAAACACCGTTACTTTTTTCCATTACTTCACTTTTTAAGGCTTAGAAACAAATATAGTTGTTGTGGCATGCTTTAGAAAAATCATCAAACGTGTTCCGATGAGAATTCATTTTTTCGGACGTACACAGAGTATGGGCGTATTTATACATCTTTTACTTCGATCTAAACAGTATTTTAATAAAGAAGTCGCGAATTCATGAAACCCAAACAAATGAATTATTTTAATAAAGAAATTATGAATTCATTAAGCGCAGCAAATGATCGATAGTTTTAGATCCGGCAAGTTTGATCTAGCCTCGAATTTGATTTTTCAGTTTGTGGCCGACGGTCTCGAATAAACACGCGCAACCCAAAAGCCCCAATTTTCTCGATTTACCCATCTTGTTTCGGTTAAAAAAAAAATAGATTTTTTGTTGAAAATAATCATGCAAGTTTCTTTGTTGCGAAGATCTGTGATCCATTGATGCGTTTCGTTGGCGGCACGAAGAAGGGATAGCGAGTCTACTTTATGTAATATATATATAAGTGTTTTGAATAAAAATTCACTAAAAAGAATTCGTTTATTCGCCCAGTGTTATTTATATTTTCGCCACGTTTACGGGATCTTTTCATAACCGATACAAAAATCCGGGTAGGGTTATATTTTAGATCTTGATGTGACGAAGTTTGCGGTTGAGCTCTTCGAACTTCAGAATTTTACGAATGAAGAAATCGCCGTATCGGTGAGCCACCTTCGTGTCGGCAATGTGAATCATGTCGTGATCGATGTAGAAGTCGAGCTGAAAAATTATACGAAAGAAATTACTATTTATTTAAGGATCGATTGGATTGGATAAATATTTGATGGTGCGCTATTATGGGGACGTTTATGCGTCTCGAAGACCTTCAAGAGTTAAAGACGCGTCGAAAACGTACCACGTGACACACGAGTGCGAGAGAGACAGTTGAAATTTAAAAATCGCAATTTCTTAAGGACGAAACATTTTTATCGTAAAATTCAAGCATCTATTTCTGTCTCTATGAATTATAGAAAGACTGATGCACGATTTTTCGGCGTGAACTTAATCGACGCCGAGAAAATGGATTTCGAAAATTTGTGAGGTTATGTCGATGTTCGTCATGCCCTTAAGAGGGAGCCGCACCCGCGAAAAAACTTGGACGCAGCCTGGTTCGCGTCGGTAAAACAAAATTGGCGCGAGCTACTGCTATCTACCGCGAGGCAACATTGTCGCTAGTGTCGAACACAATCCGACGCTAATGTCACAAATGCCGGACGATATTTTCTCGAAATCGTAAACAAATACCTACAAGTTATGGTTTCCCATGGATCTTCTAAAATATGTGTCAGAATCAAATGGTTGAGGTCCCAAAATGTGTATTTCGAAAATGGCTACGCGGCTCTTGTCCTCTGCAAGTCGTTGTATTAACCAAACTTTTTATTCGACAACATTTCCATCACGATGTTCGTGTGGTAATGCAATGTCATTTTTTTTCGATTTGACAGATTTTATGTGAACACAGCCGTTCGTCTATCGATTTGACATTATCTCGTCAAATTTCATGAAATTCTGAAAAGCCGTTTAGGAAATCCATGGGTAACGATCACTCTGATCTGAGGCCGAGAGGGTGCGCGATTCCCTCATCAGAGGGAGCCGCTAATTTTGTTTTACCGACGCGAATCGAGACTGCGTCGAAGTTTTGTCGCGAGTGCGTCCTCCTCTTAAAACGAGGTATACGAAAAAAAAAGAATTACCTCCGAGCCGGATTGGAACTTTCCTTCCAATCCCGACGCGCCCTTGGTCCAAACGATATTTTTCATTTTGTGCTTGAAACACAAAAGATGAATGGTCAGAGCAGAGACTTCTTTGTCGAGATCCCAATCGTCGCTGCGTGTTCCGCTGGACATGAAAGTTGCGAGTTTACTCAATGGGAGAGTAGTATAGAGCTTCAGATAGGATCTTATAGTCGGAAGCATTTTCTGTTGGACGACCTCGTCCATGAAGACTTGCGTCTGGTGTTTTATAGCTTCCCTGACGTAATCGTCCTTTTTGCACTCGGGTCCGGGTGGTGTCGACGACAAGAATTTCGGACACGCGAAGAGAAAGCAAGATTCGAATTCGACCAAATCACCGTATTGCATCTTGTACATCTTTTCATGATAATTCCGTTCTCTGAGAGCTTGCTGGAGACCCTCGTCTATGCACTGAGGATGGAGAACGAGGCAGATAGCCAATAGATGATACATTTGTTCGGTCTGCTTGTTGATCTGATCGTTCTGATAGCTCCTCGTTGTGAAAAGCTGCTTCGTACGCTGTATGTACAGAAGACTACCGGAAAACGTTCTTATAGCGTCTGCGTAACGTCTCATCATCATGTAAGCAAATCCAACGTAATAAGCGGTCGAGATTTGACAACCAGGCACGTGAGAATAAGCGCTTTTCTTATAAATCTCCACGTTCTCGAGGACTTTTATTGCCTGGTAATAATCTCCGAGGAGAGAATGAAGTCTCAGCAGACCGATGAGCGCGAAGTAACCAAGCATCTTGTACAAGGAATGCTTTCCGAAAGCACCGGCAACCGAATCCGGATCTCCGCCGCTCGCGTATACCTGAAAATTGTGAATTATTACAATGAGATAATCGTCATGAATATTAATTGCTTGCTTAATTAATTAGTCAAGTAGTTGGTAAGTACCAATTAGCAATTAGTAACTAGTCAATTACTAGTAATAGTATCAGTAATTGCGAATTAGTAAATTACTAGTATTACTAATTAGTAAATGACTAGTATTAGTAATTAGTGAATTAGTAGTATCAGTTCTTAGTAAATCACTAGTATTAGTAATTAGTAACTTACTAGTATTAGTAATTAGTAAATCACTAGTATTAGTAATTAGTAACTTACTAGTATTAGTAATTAGTAAATTACTAGTATTAGTAATTACTGATTAGTAAATTACTAGTATTCACAATTACTAATTAGCAATTAGTCAATTACTAGTATTCGCAATTACTAGTATTAGTAATTAGTCAATTACTAGTTTTAGTAATTAGTCAATTACTAGTTTTAGTAATTAGTCAATTACTAGTATTAGTAATTACTAATTAGTCAATTTATAGTATTAGTAATTAGTCAATTGCTTGCTTAATTAGCCAAAATTACGAAGCCCTTCACCACTCCGATAGAATGGAAATTTTGCACAGATCTTCCTTTTAACCCTTCGAGTGCATACTGGATCGTTTAAAAATGTTATTAATTAATGAAGTATTCAAAAAGAAACGGATGATCGTTAATTAATAAAGTATTCAAAAAGAAACGAATGTTTGTTAATTCACGAAGTATTCAAAGAAAAGAGCGATCTTTAATTATGAAGTATTCAAAAAGAAACAATAATATATTGATAACGATATTGACAACGCACCTCCAATTGACTCTTGATCTTAGACTTGTCGACGAGATAATGTAAGACATTGAGAACGCAAAGAACGTCCCATATCTTGTTATGAGTGTTGATGTTTTCCAATTCCTCTGGTGTTTTGTTGGTCAGATTGGCTCTGTACTGAGAAAAGGACTGAAATTGATAGACAAACTCGTCGATGAGTTCCCAAAGCCACTGATCAGGCAATTCGAGATGGACGGGCTCTTCAGGATTGAGAATGTAATTGAAGAGGTCGCAGTAATTGTAGAACGAGCCGAAGCGTTGTTCCAACGACGGGCCCTGAGCTTTCGCGTATATATGGCGATAGTAAAGCTCTTTGTACAATATGAGGAATACCGCGTCGTTGTCAACGAGATGAGCTATGTCGGCTTCCTCCGGCCATGATTGCTTGTCGAAAAGTTGCTCCGATATTTTCGGAAATGTATTCTCGTAGAGATTTTGAATTTCGAATATCAGACCATCGTTGATGCAATTGCGGAAGTAAACGAGGAATTTTTGTACCGCCGGTGGTACGGGCTGACGATACCTATCGTAAGGCTCGACATGCTCGGTCGCGGGGTATTCATCGTAATCGTCGTACTGAAAATCAATATTTTCCGTTCGATATACCGGAATTGACGCCATTTTTCTTTTCTCGGCGATACAAAAGTAAGCGAAATACGTTTATAGACTCACCTGTTCTTCGTAATCGTCGTACATGATGCAGAAACGTGCGAAATGTGGTGAATACAACTTCGAATAACCTATAGACTCGTTTCACCGCAACGGGGCGTAAAGAACACGAAACACTTGTAGAGGCGACAAGCGTCGGTTGCGCACCGGTGCGGCGGGATTTCGCACTATTTTTGACGGCTTAAATCATAGATGCTTAGATGCGAGAGCTAAATTCGATATTTTAAATGATTCCCGATAATGAAGACACCGGTGGGATGTCGCTATAATCGCGCGAAATGTGGTGTCTTCACTCGCACGCCCGGTCGATAAAACAGCTAGCGGCCGAACGACAACAGCGCCTCGACGGCCGAGGATGCAAAACCTCGTGCCACGCACTGAGTTCTAACTCTTGTACATAGTAGTTTAAGTTTCTTTCTTTCTTCAGTCTTCTTCTTCCGGCGCTAACAGCAGTGTCACGTGACTACGTGGAAACTTGTCCACAAGTACCTCTTCTATTTGAATCGCGTTTACTGTGATATACAATAAATATTATATTCCCTCACTGCTATCAACCCTTCTGAGTATTATAATTGGGACTAGAACCCCATAGAAATGTGCCACTCCGTCACCTCAAATTTGTCCAATTTCCTTACGGACTGAGCGTACATTCGCAGGCGCTGCAGCACGGCGGCAAAAGGAGGTACTTCCAAAGTAAAATAGAGCTTATATTATTATTATTGTTCCTTTGTCTAGTTCCTAAAACATATACTGAGTTTAAAGACTGCCGCAATTAGTTACGGTTAAAACGTGTACAAAAGAAAAATTAGTATACGAAAAAGGAACAGCCGCGTCGGTGAAAATACAATATACGCAAAAACAAAATCCTTCTGATCTTAATTATTCGTGGACAAGAAAACAAACCCTACAGAAAGGTTGCGGTACTACTTTGCACGACACATTTACACACGACGTAATTTTCACGTGGAAAATATTTTTTTCAAGAGTGAAAGAAAATAAGCCTCTTTGCAAACCTCCTATCTTGTGTCCATTCCTTTGCTCTATTCTCTATGCTCCGGGCAATGACCGATGTCCAATGGGAGCACAGGTATTCCGGAAATGTCCTAGGACAATTAAGCTTTCATTGGATGGCGCGTACAAATCGCGTAGAATGTGCAGATACCTGAAGAGTCGTATATGCCGGGCAATCCAAAGAAATTAATTCATTTCAGTCAACAGACAGTTAATGAATAACAGATACATTAATAAGGCAACAATGTGTATTGATAGCGATATTATTAAATGGGTATTGCCTCATTCACATGCAGGTGTATATAACCCCTGCGCGCGCATCGGGATTATAAGAAAACCGCTAGCGCTCTATACGACCAAATCCGACACTAAAAAAAAGCGGTCATTTCGCGTAGGTGTCCAAAAGATGCCATCCGCGGGCCCTGTCAAAAGGGGAATAGACCTAACCTCCGCCCCCGCAATTTCAAAAACATTTTTTTATTTTCATCCCTTTTAGTGAAACGACAGTTGAGTCGGTGGCGTGAAAGAAGACAAGGGAAAGCTGTTGGGAACGGGTTTAGGGATTAGCCCGGCAGCTTTGTTTATACGAACAACGATAATAATAATGGACCTACGAAAATCAGATTTTTACGTGAGCTGCATCAAAATTCGTGGCGTACCGATTATCCCGCCCTTGGTGAGTCGATCAAACATATAATCGTTTATCAATCCTCAAGCAAACCCAAACAAACTTTTCCGCTTTCCCACAAGTTTTTCCCTAGTTTTCAGTGTTTCGACTTTTTCCCCATAAATTCCGATTCCTTGCTGCGAGAAATTTCAAAAAAATTCAAATTGAACTGAACTTGTCCAGTTGCACTATTAATCCGAGTCGTTGATTAATTTCAAAAATTTTGTCAAAGATGACGGATGACGTCAGGTCAGAGATGCGCTACTACAAGGGTTTAGCATTGGCGGTCCAGGAGAGATTGACGCATCTAGAAAACTCGGTAGCCTCCGTCAGTACGCGAGCGCCGCCGTCATCTACTTACCAAGATAGCTCGTCAAGAACCGCCAAACGCCTTGACGCGAATGTTGACGGCGAGACTGATTATCAAGACGAGACCGGTGCTTGCGGCAGTGAAAGTCCGGACGTGACGACAGGGAGCATCGACTTGACGCCGGGAAGCGCAGATATGACGGCGAGTACCGACGTCAATCGCTACCTACTAGATTTGTCATTGACGGATAGGGCTACACCGAATAATCAAGAGACGAGTGCACAAAAAATCAAATCGCAACAAAGCGTCAACATTGAAGCGCAGCAAAGAGATGGAATTGTAGGATGCCAGGCCGATTTGCAACAAAACAGTACAACGATGCATATCGAAACGTACCAAAGAAATTATATCGAAGCGCAGCACAGTGGACAGGAAAATGAGAAATACAAAACTCAGCACGGTGAGCCAGAAACGAACGAAACGATGAATGAGCTTCAAACTGCATTGGAAACGGACAAAACGATGAATGCGCTTCACACTGCGTTGGAAATGGACAAAACGATGAATGCGCTTCACACTGCGTTGGAAACGGACAAAACGATGAATGCGCTTCACACTGCTCCGGAAATAGACGAAACGACGAAATTACAGGCCGCAGAACTGCAAACAGATGCAACGATTGAAGCGCAGCACAGTAGACAGGGAATTAATCTCACGGAAGCCTATCGCGTTGCGCAGCAATCTAAAGAAATAGAAACACAACGAATCAAAGATAAAACTGCCAATATTCAGGAACTTATTCAGGAATCTCAGCCGAACGTGCAGCCAAGCCTGGACCGGAGCGTACCAGAATCAAGGAGAGCGCAAGTGCCTAAGAGTCTGGACATTGTACCGATAACGTTGGACGCGACGAAATCTTCGGTCTTGCATCCGGGGTCCGTCCACGATTCAGGGACGTCGACAAGTTTGACGGAGAGCGACGAAACGACACCGAAGCTCGTGCGTCAAGGCTCGTACGTTCTGGAGACTCCGAGTCCGATGCTGTTGGCCAGGATGCGACAAGGCGACGAGGAATTTCCAGAGTACGCGCCCACTTCGCGAGAGGCCCCTCGACGTCGCGCCTGGAACATCTCCGAAGCTCGATCTTCCTGGGAACTCCAGGATGGTCAGTTTCAAAGTTCCAAGTTGACTCGGGGATCGAACAATTCTCGACAGATGCAAACAACGCCGAGCAAACGTCGCGTGGTTGGTTCCGCGGATTGTATAAGATCAATGGTCGATCGCGAGAACCGGAAGTATCCATCAAAGACGACCGGAAGTACGAGCCAATCGGGGCGAAGAAACGTCACCAGGAACGGGACTTCGATCCTCGGGATGGCCAACAAGCTCGGTGGTTCCCTGGGCAATCTTGGACGACGAACGACCGGAAGTCGCGCCTCCCGGAGCGCCGACGACGTCGTCGGCCGTGAAAACTTTCGCACCAAAAAACTCCTCGCTTCTGTTACCACCGAGAAAATCCTTGACGTTTTCGAACGTATACGCAGCGCGCATGAAAAACAAATGAGCCAATTGCTGACTAGGCAGAGACGCGAGCAACGCGACATGCAAAGGGAATTCGAGACGCAAACGAGAATACTCGTTGCTCAAATAGAGCGAACGTTTCCCGGTGTTAGACTGCCGGAAATCGACCCGGGAATCGCCGAATCGACCACCAGCCCTGAAACTGAAGATAACGAGTACGGAAAATATTCAACTTTGGGACGAACCAGTAAGGTCAACGGGGTCAAGGACGATCCCACTCATTGTCCCCTCAATGGAATCCTTCCGTGCCAGGAGACACCCAATCGCAGCCGCGATTACCCTGACGATCAACGAACAAATGATCGTCGAACAAGTCGACAACTTTTTCCTGTCGATAAGGATAAAGTCAACGCGTACGGGGAAAGACACGTGCGTACGAATGACGAACGAACGTAAAAAACGCTGAATATTTATCCGTATACAAGGTGATTTATGGTAAAGTGGCGCAATTTTCATAACTTCAAAAATTGCTCGTTTCGCGAAACATGTGTTTTGCTCTCAATGATGATTTTGAGCTCGAGAACAAAATATTCAACTCAAATATTCAAAAATTTAGTTACGCAAAGCTAAATGTACCATAATTTATCGACAGTAACTAATCACTTTAACTAAACCACCCTGTATACTTCAAGACTCCACTTTCCTTCGATATCTTCTTTAAGGAAACGCGCTATTGTTTTTTTTCTTCTTTTTTTCTGCTTCTTCATTTCTTAAGGTAAAAGCTGCGACAGTTATAAATGCGTACGCGAGAGGCTATTTGGTGAGGAGATTGATGCGAACCGAGAGAGTTTTGGCCCTAAAGACGACCTACGGCGAGGCACTGCGATGTATGTTGAGGCTTCACGTCGACGCACCCCTTGCACTCCCCGAACTAAATTTCCATCAGCGACTTCAATTACAAGTGGGTCTTGATCAGATCTCTATTACCGTTGGCTTAATCATCATCATCATTCCAATAATAATCATAATGATAAACGTCATAATCATCGTTGTTATCTTTATCATTATTATCATTGAAATGAAAATGTATTTATTATTGACTCGCCGTTAGGTACACATACTTTTCCCTGAAAACACATCCTCGAATGACCTTTCCCCAGATTATACTTCCTTCGATGCACTTCCCTGATAAATATTTCACCGAATGAGACTTCCTCGAGACCCAAATCACCGAATGTAGAACCCAAACAAACCCAAACAGACCGAAACAAATACAAACAAATTCGAATAAACTCAAACAGATACGAACAGATTCAAACAAACCCAAACAAATCCGAACAAACTCGAACAAATGCAAACAGATTCAAAAAAATCCAAATAATTCGAAAAAAATTCAAACAAATGCAAACAGATTCAAACAAATCCGAACAAACTCAAACAAATGCAAACAGATTCAAACAAACCCAAACAAATTCGAACAAACCTAAAAAAACCCAAACAAACCCCAACAAACTCGAACAGATAAAAAAATACAAACAAACCCAAACAAACTCAAACAGATAAAAAAATACAAACAAACCCAAACAACGCCAAACAAACCCACACATATCCACGCATCTTTTTTAATTGCAAAATTAATTCAATTTATTTTGCATTTATTTTTCGCGGAAGAGTCATTCGGGGAAATGTCTTTTCGAGGAAATTTAATGATGCGTCGTCATTACGTATCACGAAGCATTTTGACGTAAAATATTAAATTCGTTGTTAAAGTGCGATGCCGCCTCGATGAACATCGTAGAACTCTTCGCCCAGGAGCCCGGACAGAGAATGGAAATAATAAAGCAAGATCGGGAAGTGAAACGTGCTCGGCGTCAGGAACGCCCAAATTCGGCGAGGTCCTGCTACTCATTCGCGACTCAACGTACGCTCGCCAGAAAGAAGCTCAAAGAGTATGGTTCGGAATAACACGCGACTCGCGCGATCCTGGAGAGCACGCGTATTTTCATTTCATTAAAACGTTCTCCTCTACGTGTGCACGCATTTCATTATAAATCGTTGTGATAATAAAGCATGCAACCGTCGGTGGTAGTGGGTGATCTTCGGTGTTTGTCTTTGATTCGCGATCGTCAGATGTGACCAATTCAAGCATGCAAGCCGTTTTTTGTATATCGAGTTTTTGTCAATTTTTTTTTCAGAATGGGAGACTTTCCGACCCCCATGGGTGGACGCTCAATCGTAGCCAGGAGTAGATGTCAAACTTGGACGTCGAACGCCCGCGAGAAACGCTCGCCAAGTGTCGCAAGTACGATTTCAATAAATATTGCATTTTCGTATAAAAGTGCTCCATTCGAGATTAAGAGCATGACGAACATCGACATAACCTCACAAATTTTCGAAATTCGTTTTCTCAGCGTCAATTTAGTTTACGGCGAAAAATCGAGCATCAGTCTTTGTAGAATTCATAGAGACGGAAATAGATGCTTGAATTTTACGATAAAAATGTTTCGACCTTGAGAAATTGCGATTTTTAAATTTCGACTATCTCTCTCGCATTCGTGTGTCACGTGGTACGTCTTCGACATGTCCTTAAGGTAATACACTTTAGCGGCTTTTCCGAAAAATGGTCCCCGATTTTTTTTTCTCCGGATAAATAGGTGTATTTTTTTATAGACAACGAAATTGTTAATGCGGAAGAAGGTTTTTATCAATTTTGAATTTTTTATGACCATGCTCTACAATTTTATAAATTTTGAGAAAATCCATGGGAACCCTTTTCCGCATCAATAATATCATTATTTATAGCAAAGTAAAGCTGTTTATCAGCAACAAAAAAATCGGGAACCATTTTTCGAAAAAGCCGCTAAAATACAGAATTGCCGCGATTGGCACAACGAAATATCTTGAGAATCATGCATCCTAGGAAAATATATTTCTGGCAAAGATTTACAGTTTTAATAGAAAAAAAAAAGACGATGCTGAATATTTTTTCCTCCCTGGCTATTTTCGAGATTGCGTCAAGGTCAACTCGACTTTTTTAAATGTACTCGAAGTTCGCATTGTTGCGATGCAACGAAATTTCTTTCTCATTTTTTTATTTCCTTAAATCTATTATTTGGTAAAATCATTGTTTTCATATTTGAATTCTATGTTATCGCAATAAAGATTTGTATAATTATTAAGGTATTTTTATGACGATTACAATGAAAAAGAAATAGAGAAATTAAAAAATAATGATTTTCGTTGCATCGCAACGTTGTGAACTTCAACCTCATCTTTTTTAACGGAGAACGATCATTTTGATTTTGGATTCATTGCTCTCGTAAGCAACGACGAATTTAGAAAACTTTTGTTATTTCGATTTCAATTTTTCCAAGATATTCGATTGAATTTTCAGTAAACGTAATTTGCTCGAATATCTCGAAAAAAATGGACGTCGAGCCATTTTTAAAAAAGGAAATACATATTTCACTAGATTACAAACCAATCAACATCGAAAAACCCACGTTCCACTGAAAAACCCACGTTGACCTTGAAATAACCTTGAAAATTCTTATCGAACCGATCTAAGACTTGAATTTGCTTTCTTAAAACAGTGCAACCATTAGATCGAATTTTTTTTTCGAAACATTCACTTCGCGAGTCGTTTCGACGAACGCTGCACGTCTGTGGCGTTACAAATAAACGTTTTTCTCTGCAGATCAGGGTATTAAAAGGAGCACGAGCGCCGGCGCCGTACGGAAGCCCTGGCGTTGATCTCATCGACGGGCGGACGAGGAAGTGGCGACGAGAAAATAAAAAAATCACAAACAACGAGAAATCGAAAAGAATGAAAAAGCGGTGGTAAAAGAATACTGAAAAAACCAGTGCCTTCGTAGTAATCTACAATAATAATGCGGATCTAAGTCACTCTTTTGTACAAACTTTGATATCCTAAAGAAGAAAAGAAAAAAAGAACGGTAATTTTGTATTTTAGAGGCTTTTTCGAAAAACGGTCCCCGATTTTTTTGTTGCTGATAAATAACGTTATTTCGTTATAAATAATGATATTATTGATACGGAAGAAGATTCCCATCAATTTTGAATTCGGTCTGTTGAGTCATGGTACCCGAACAAACCCAAACAAACCCAAACAAATAATGTGTGTTTACGTTTTGCGATGCCTCGATGCCACGAAACTAAGTGGTCTCCTTCAACGCAAACGGTATTCGAAAATCAATAAAATTTACAAAATTGTTAAACTTTGTCGTAAAAAATTCAAAATTGATTGGAACCTTCTTCCGCATCAATAATATCGTTGTTTATAACAAAATAAAACTGTATATCGGCGAAAAAAAAATCCGAGTAGATTTTTCGAAAAAGCCGTTAAAGTATAAAATTACCAAAAAAAAAACAAACGATTCCCACGCTTGCCTTTAGTGCCTGACGACCGAAACGTCACTTTCGTAACGTCGTTTCCGACGCACGACTGTCACGTAACCTTGATGTTTCAAAGTCAAACTCAGTTTTGAAACGTTGGCTTCAAGGTCGTTCGAAGGATAGAGCTTGAAAATTGATCTGTTTCAAGGTCACGCGAAGGTTGCAGATAAATGCATTTTGTATTTTTTTTTCGGGATCGTTTGGGTAAAAATGATGTTTTCACATCGCCATTTTATACACAAATATTCTGTACTGCCTTTTGCATCGTATGCTCTCTTCGTTGCGACGGAAAAGCGCGTGGCGCTTTTCGCGCTTGCTGCTTCTCTGTGATAAAAAATAACGCTTGCGAAACATTGTACAATTTTTTTTTTACGTCAATTTGTGTTTTTTCATATTTTGTGATACACGTTTGTTTTTTTTTGTCTTATCAAAGATAGCTACATTCCTATAGTTTTATTTATTTATTTTCTATGTCCATTTGCCTCTTTTGTTTTCGTACGGACGTAGTGGTATTTTCCTTGTCGTAATTTTATATGCATATACATTTGCGAAAGAATTAGCGGCGGGTGTCACGAAGAGAGACGAGGAGAATAGAGAAAAAGTGTTAAATGATCAAAAATAAGATAAAAACAAAGAAAAATAAGTGCGTGGTTGAAATTGAATAAAAACAATACAATCAAATCATAAGAGTTCATTTTAATTCCTCCTATATAGTTTTTTATTTAAATGCGTTTTGTAAAGTGACGATGCTATCTAAAGATTTTCAAGGTTTGAAAAAACCTTGGAAAAAACCTTTCAAAAAATTAACCGTCTTTCGCTAAAAGATTCGAATATTGGCGGGTGGGCAGCGCCAACTTTACAGCAGTGTTAACAACGACGAGAGTTCGCAATACCCCAGACGCGACAGGTGCGCCATTGACGGCGAGTCGAGGGAAAGTGCGGCGAAGAAAGGAAGCCGAGTTATGTGTTGAGATGTGTAGCGAGAAAGAGTTTGCGCATGCGCGCCGGGTCAAGCGCCTTGCGAGTTTGCTAAGGAGTGCGGTCACGTGACCGCCGGGGGGTAGCGGCCAATAGGAGGCGCCTCGTCTCGCGGCGGTGTGGCCCCGCAATATACGTGGCATCCCGCAAACCAGCATGAAACCTCCTTCGCGTCCGCCATTTTAACATACGGGACCTATTCGCGGTAGTGCGGTTGCGGTGTGTTTTATATGTTTTAAGAAAAGGAAGAAAAAAAAAAGGAACAACAACAACAACCAAACGAGAGCGCGTCACAACGTGGATTAATAATAATATTAAATCGAGGACGTAAGTAATAAGCGCGGCCGAGAGACGCGTGTGTTTTTCTTCCTCTAGGGGGGTCACTCGTACCCGACTTACGAACGCGTATATTTTTGTTTTTTTTCTTCACTTTTCGCTTTCCCCCCTCTAACTTCGTCGTCCCGCGAGTGGTGAAAAAAAAATTACGTCGCTGGACAGACGATGATTTTTTCGTTTTTTTTTTTGCTTTTTTTTTGCTTCATGGCTGACAGCGTTTCTCACTCGCTCTTTCGCTCTCTTCAGTGCGTAGGGCAATTTCAGTGCGGGTTTAGGCGTCATTTTCCGTGACATCCGGATCGCCCTACGCGAATAGCGCGTGCGAGAGAGACGCACGCTGAAAGATCGCGTCGAGAAGAGCGAGAGAGAGAGACAAGCAGAAACGACGAAAACTTGGGAATCGATAGCGGCGGCCAGCGTGGGTATAGCGAAAAATTCGGTTTTTTTTTTCTCTTTTTTTTTTCACTCGTTCGTTATCACTGATAACGCGTTCGCGCATATCGGGAAATTTGATAAAAATGAAAAACCGAATTTCTTTTCCGGAAAGCAGACGTGAAAGGACGTCAAATCGGCACGCGCTTTCACACACGTTGTACACGTCACGGCGCTTCTCTCTCTATCTCCCTCTCTCTCTCGCTCTCTCTCTCTTTCTGTCTCTCGGTTTTCTCTCCCCACCATTGTCAAGCGATCTTTACTTTTTCGCCAATCGCGCCCCTTTGCGTTATCCCTGAAACAACGAAAAAGCCACCTTTTTTTTTTACTCGCCACGCGTCCCGAGGGTTAGTCACCCCTAGTGCCCCTCTTACCCACTTTTGGCCCCACCTGCAACGAAGAACGAAAAACGGCCGCTCGACACTAGCCGCATCACAAATTGGTTGAATCATCTTTCATCGTTTCATATCGTTTTTTCCTCGTAACGTACAACCAAACATTCGCAAGTTTTTAAAAATTATTTCTCTTTTTTTTTGTTATTTTAATTCGTGCTGTTTTACCCCGCTTTTTTCGTTTTTTCACAAACCCAAACAAACCCAAACAAATTAGTCCGATAGGTCCGTTGTAATTAAATTCTTTCACAAACTCGAACAATTTTTCTTCCATTGTTATAATTTACTCCCATTTTTTCCTACTTTTCATTTTTCTAATTACGTTTCTTCACAAACTCGAACAATTTTTCGTTCTTCCATTGTTTGTTATAATTTACGGCAATCTTTTCCTACTTTTTTGCACTTTCTCCTCCATCCCAAAAAAAAATCGAAATCGATGTATCTAATGTCTTCATTTCAATTGTATTCCTTACCATTTGTCCGTACTCGTTTTGCCATTCGTAACGTCTTCTTTCAAGCAATGAAATAAACGAAAATAAGGATGGACAAATTTTACTCCGCGTCTTTAAAAGTGACGTAATCAAGTTTTATTCTTATCGCCCCGATCTCTTTTCTTAATTTCGCCGCGTCTCTTTGTCCAGGTATCGCAACCGACACCAATCATGGGGAATATGTTTGCGACGTTATTCAAAGGCCTCTTCGGCAAGAAGGAGATGAGGATCCTGATGGTGGGGCTCGACGCTGCGGGAAAAACCACAATACTGTACAAATTAAAATTAGGCGAAATCGTCACAACGATTCCCACTATAGGTAAGAAGAAACATTCTTAAAAAAAAAAAAAGAACGATAAAAACACCTTTTTGAAAATAATGATAAAAAAAAACTTCAAGCGCAAGCTAAACTAAAAAAGACAAGGATTTGAGCGAGGAATATTTTCGACTGGTCTTCGATCTTCAATTTTCACTCCGGTTCTTCTTGAACAATTTCATGTTTTTTTTTTTTTTACATAATCAATTATTATTTTTGAAAAATAACATGATTTATTGAAAAAATGAAATAATTTCATTTTTTTACACGATCAACTGTAATTTTTTCGTTTATTTGTTTTGTCGCGCAGGCTTCAATGTAGAGACAGTCGAGTATAAGAATATTAGTTTTACGGTGTGGGACGTCGGCGGCCAGGACAAAATCAGACCGCTCTGGCGACACTACTTCCAGAACACCCAAGTATGTATGCCTGTCTAAATAGATAAGTATCATCATTTTCCGCGTTAAAATGTTCATACTTTATTCAACAATCCAAAGTTTATTTCTTTTTAAATTTATTTCGAGGAATTAAGTAAGATTGAGAAATCGTTTTGGTATTTATCGATACGTGAATCGATACAGTTGTGCACCAAAAAAAAAAGTTTAGCAAAGCTTATTTCTATTAAATTCATTTCGAGGAATTAAGATTGAGAAATCGTTTTGGCATTTATCGGTATGCCAATCGACACAGTTGTGCACCAAAAAAAAAAAGTTTAACGATCAAAGCGGATGTAACCAACTTTGTAGAGAATTTTTTAACACGATGGACTCAACTGTGATTTTGGACACTTGGTTTATTCGGAGAAAAAAAAATTGTTTTTTTTTTTTTCTAAAACAGATTACATTGGCTATTGCGTTTTTTGGCTTTCGTATTCGTTTGATTTAATTAAAACTCGAATAATTAAACTTTTTGTTTAATTATTCGAGTAGAGATATATTATTGTTAATTACCTTTTTTTTTAAACCGGAAACGAGCAGTTAGTCGATTGTGTCTGGGAATTCTTAATTTGACACGCGATTCGCCATATTTCGTATGAAAAGAACGTTGTGTTTCTATTCTTATGAATTGACACATGCTAGAATTTCGAGCGGCTGTCAGTGTTTCACAAAAGACTAACAGCTGTTCGTGAAATCGAGTTTGCGGTTTGTGAGCGGTGCCATCTGTTGGAAAATCCGAGTTTCGTCGTGGCAAATCCAATATAAAAAATCAAATAAACCGCATACTCAGCCTAAAGTTAAATTACATAGCTAATTAATTAATAAACTCTCGATTAATTCTTTAGAAATTGAATATTTCGATATATTTAATCAAACAAAAAATGTGCCGAAAAAAAACGAAGCGTTTTGTATAATTCCAAAATTTTGTGGACTTGAAGTTCGCGTCGTTTTCGTAACGCAACGAAATTTCTTTTCTCAGTTTTTCATTTCCTCAAATCCTATTATTTGGCGA
Organism: Ophioninae sp. B BG-2022a; assembly: GCA_030522765.1. Lineage (NCBI taxonomy): Eukaryota > Metazoa > Arthropoda > Insecta > Hymenoptera > Ichneumonidae > Ophioninae sp. B BG-2022a. The sequence goes on from JAPYZJ010000339.1 coordinate 47,841, forward strand.
AATATTGTTTTTTTTCAGATATGAATTCTAGGTTATAACAATAAAGATTTGTATCATTATTGAGGTACTTTTTATTACGATTGGAGTGAAAAAGAAATAGAGAAATAAAAAAATAATGATGTTCGTTGCGAACATCAACCTCATGAAATTTTGATATCGCCGATATATTTAGATTTTTCATTTTCTCGAAAATTGCGAATTCTTTTATTTTCAATATTTAAAATATGTTTTTAATGTATGTTTACACCGTTTAATGGAGTAATTAAGGTATTTAATAATCGCTATTGAAAATATAGTTAAATATTATTCTTTGGGGAACAGGGACTGATTTTCGTAGTCGACAGTAACGACAGAGAACGCATAGGTGAGGCTCGCGAGGAACTGATGCGAATGTTGGCCGAGGACGAGCTCAGAGACGCCGTGCTACTCATTTTCGCCAACAAACAAGTGAGTCTCGAAAATAAAAGGGCGATTACGACCCCGACGAACGTAATTTCGTTCAACTTGAATCGAAAATTAATTCAGTTATAGCAGATCATTAATTAATATTCATCACTTAATGAAAAACAATTCACATTCAATTGAATATAAATTGGTCGTTACTGCGTATCATTTCCAATCGAATTAAGAAGAATTAAAATTTAATTCAATTCCACTTGCCAGTAATAGAAAATAATTGTAATTTCAATTAAAGCATACGTTTCACGTGGATTGAAAATAATTCGGCAATTTGACGAAATTAATTCAATTGGAAATGACGAAATTAATTCAATTGGAAATGAACACAATTGATCCATCCTTCTAATTAAATTGAAAACAATTGGGCGTTTATTTCAATTCGAATTGTGAATAATTTCGAATTGATTAAAATTTAATCGAAAATAATGGATAATTAAGTTCGATTGAATATAAATAATATTTCTACTCGATTTATATATAATATTAAATGATTATAATATTATACATAAATCGAACATAAATATTATTTATATTCAATCGAAATTAATTATCCATTGTTTTCGACCAGAAAAATATTATATAATTATAGTATTATATAATTATATAATATTTATATAATTCCGATTGAATATAAATGATACGAATAAATAAAAAAGGTCAAAGAAAATTCTTTTCGCGATAATGGTAAATAAATTCCGTTTCCGTCAGGTACGATCGAAAATCGATACGAATGGTTATGAAAGCGAGAAAACATAAGATATGTTTAGAGGAGCCACTAAAATCGTCGTTTTCTCTCGAATTATTTCAGGATCTGCCAAACGCAATGAACGCAGCGGAAATAACCGATAAATTAGGCCTGCATTCGTTACGCAATCGCAATTGGTACATACAGGCAACATGCGCGACAAGCGGCGACGGTCTCTACGAGGGTCTTGACTGGCTCTCAAACCAGTTGAAAAATGCGAATCGCTAATCACAGAATCCCCTCAACCCTCCGACCCGCCCTACCCTCCACCACCACCACTATCCCCTCGATCCTAACTTGCTATATATATATATAAAAAACAAACAAAAATAATAACATCGATACACTATATGAGAGGAATAAAGATGAACAAAAAAAAAAAACAACAACAAAACGAAAACAAACAAATGCTACAAAATGTTGAAAACGCCGAAAAAAAAAAGAACGTGACATTCGCGGAGCGAAAAAATAATGGCGCTTCCTCCGTCGCCCTCCCCCCTTTTGCTCGCCCACCAAAAAAATCGCAGAAAAAGAAAAATCCAAAAAAAAAAAAAAAAAAAAA
>JAPYZJ010000340.1:0-53637 GCA_030522765.1 Ophioninae sp. B BG-2022a
AAAAATTAAAAAATAAAATATTTAAACAATATCTTTTTATGTTGTAAACTATAACCTATATTTTAAGTTAGGCATCTAGAAGTAGAGCGGTGAAAACCGCAGTTAAATCCATGCAGTAGTTTTTGAGTGATGCACGTACAAACATACAGACAGACAGACAAAAATTCGAAAAACTGTTGATTTGGCTTCTGTTGCTCTAATAAAGAACCCCCATATCATTTTTTTTTTAATATTTTCAATGTACAGAGATCGGTCCGTTACAATTTTATTATAAGTAAAGATACCCAACACGTGTCAGTTTAGAATTCAACACTTGTCAATTCTACAAGTGACTCGAAACTAAGCTTTTAAGGGTGTTGGAAAAAATTTACCATTTTTGAATACTCAACTCGGCGAGAGTTAGGATTCAAAATCGTTATCGTTAAAAATTCATTGTAACTTGTTTCTAATAATGTAAAATATAAAAAAATAATTGAAACAAAGCTTTTTCTTAAGAATCTAGTTTTACAGCCAATTTGATAAAAGGGTAAACAAACCCAAACAAACCCAAAAAAACCCTGCCACATACTCCTCGTTAAATTTTTTCCACCACTCTGGTAAACCCAGCAAAACCAGAGTAACACCACTCTAGAAATTAAATAAAAATCGTTTTACTTTTAATCGTCATTACAATCGTTTATAATCGTCACTATCCAGCTGCAACACGTGTCTGATAAATCGTCAAATGAATAGATAAGAAAATAAGACGATTCGTACACGTAAAAAAAAAAAAAAAATTCGCCGATAGACGTTACGTTGAAACAACGGTTGGATCAGCATTGTCGTTGTCGCAAGGATCTTGGATCGGATGAAGTTGAACAAGTAGCTCGTGGCTGACGGTTTATCCCACTAAATTGGTGTTTAGGAAGATTCAATGCGATTTTAATGTGGTCCAGTTGACACACCGTTGGTGGCTTCAGCTTTGCTTCTATAAGCGTGTAAATGCTATTGATTCTTGCTGGTCCTGGTCACTCTTCTTTTTCCGCTTCTGCTGTTTTGTTGACCGCTTGAATATAATGCCGAGAGATCAGAAGTCGAATGGACAAGTGGCCGTGTGGTGGTCTTTGCTCTTTTCTCTTTCTTTCTCTTTTTCTCTCTCCCTCTTTCTCTCTTTCTTCGTCTTGCCCTTCTGTCTTTCAAACCCATCGGTCCCGGGCACTCGAAGATCCCCAGACAGCAAAGACGAGAAGAGCGACGTTTCGAAGATATTCAGAGGCGACCGGCCGGCGCCACGCTGAGTTTTGACGTAGGACGAGTCACCTGCATTGTCATGGCTCACATGCCTCCGGCAACCCCGGACTTTCATGCCTATAATGTCTCTCGTTGTTCCACTACGGCTTCCGGCACAAACATTTGTCACGTTTTCGGGGCTGGACCAACATTACACGCCCACGTAGTTTACCAATTACTATTTATCATATTAACTTACCGCAGTTAGTTATTTTCAATTTTGAACACAGGTGAATGTGAAACTGTTAACGAGTCTTTTTTAAAAACCACTGGCCTGCGGAAGCTCTTTTTTTAAGACATGTAGTAACGGTTGTTTGCAATCCTTGTGAAAAACGATCTATAAATACGAGTGGAAAATATTAAAAATCCATTTTTTTTATTTTTGGGCAAAATACGTTTTTTCACTAAATCATCGATAACTTTTTTTCCTTTAGGATTTGATACTCCAATCTGTGCTCAATCTCTTCGGTATGGTTTTCTCTTCAAAATGCTTTTTTAATCGTTAAAATCCGATGATTTTTCGATTTTTGGCAAAATTTCAAAGTTGGACCATCGATTTTTGCACATTTTTCCATACATACCCCTTTGCCTCTTTTTTTGCCATTTTTAATGTGGACTTTTTATATATCGTTTGAATATAATAATTATTTTGAGGCTATAAAAATTAATAACAATTCCTGTCTGAAGTCACCAAATAAGAGTCGGTAAAGCCAATTCAAACCTAAGTCCATAAATTTCAAATTATTCCCAAACTTGTCGATTAATTGATCATCAGGTATCATCCCGGGGAATGTACGAATCGGTCCACAATATGGGCTGAGTCCTAGACTTGGAGGATTACGGTGAACAAAAATGAGGAACTAATCGAGTAACTACCTGGGTTGGCTGATGATCTTCCGGAGATCGTTGTCCCCGATAATTACGGGATTACGAAGATTAAAATAAAGTAGTATTTAATGTAGGCTCAGATTTGCAGGCTCGTTTCTCATGGAGCAACGCAGCCGAAGCCAAAAGTCAAAAATTGATTGACGCGTCAAAACACGACGGCGGGTGGTCCGGTCGTACTCTCCGCTATTTTACTGCACCGCGGGCATTGTCGTCCGGCCCGTTGATATTTGCTTTAAGTCCGCCTCTTATAGCGACGAAAAAAGTGAAAAGGAGGAAAGAAAGGATGAGAAGGAAACTCGTAAGAAAAGGGAATAGTCGAAGAAGATAGGGTCTGGGACAGTTCTTTTCTCTTTTCTTACGACCTATTCAAAGTTTTCCCATCACTGTTCCAACGTCCAACCGCAATTTCTCTTTTTTCCTTGACCAAGATATTCGTCGACTCGACAGATAACAATGAGAGAATTTTAGAGGTAACGCCTATGCATCTGCCGCAGTTCGTGTCCCAACAGTTGCTTTTTCCTCAATACAGGTAGTTCATACTTGGGCGGAATATTCGCGAATAGAATGGCAAACGGTTACCACTGAAAAGATACGCGGTTAGACGGTCCTACGATCGTGGGAGGAGATATGCGTTGGCAAAGGGTTTTCGTCCCTTAAAGGCAAGGTAATGTTTTTAAACCTTTTTTTTTTTTACATTTTTGATTTTTGGTTTTTGATTTTTGATTTTTGATTTCGGATGATCCAACACCAAGTTACTAGGGACACCACAATTCTACTTTTTTTCGAGTCTTCTTTTTTTATATCACCATGAAAATTTCACAGAATATTCTTCAAATGTGATATTTTCTTCAATTCTCATGTCCAAAGTAATGAAGTTTTATAATTTTAGTTTAATGATCAAGTAAATATGTGTCAATTGAAAAGGAAAAATAAGAAAAAAAATTGAAAAATCACCCCCTCTCGATTCACAGGGGAGGGGGTGATTTTTAATATCATAAAATTATCAGTTATTTTTTCGAGTAAATATGTGTCAAGTATAGATTGCATATATAACTAAAGTATACAATAATTTAAAAAACGGTCAAGATATTTTTAGAGAACTTTTGATCACAGTAGGTAGCACAAACTAAGTTTCTTTCCAATTGCCGGGAAATAACCTGGTGACATTGACAACTGATTAGTGATGTGTGTTGACACATAGAAAAAAATAAAAAGTAGTATTCAATGCCATTACCAATCATTAGAAAAAAATATAAAAAATATATTTAATTATGGTATAAAATCACGACTGAAAATATGTCACCTACAGGTGACACTGGAAATTGAAGAGTTAATGTAACATTGGTTTTAATCAATAGATTTTAACTGTGTCGTCAGAAAAAAATTAAGTGCCTTTTTTCGTACGAATTATCGTTACACCCCTCCGCCCTTAAAATTGACCAACTGATCAATGTGGTCACCATCGAAAAACCCTAATCTGTCGTAGCAGCGTTCGTGCCTACAAAACTAAAAAACGAAAGATTTTCGTCAACGACGCTCGAACTTCCCACCTTTTTCAAAAGTCGACACCTTTTTGTTCCAAAAAAATGGTCGGGCCATTGGCGTTCCATACGTGGAAAGGGCTTTGAAGGGATCCCTCTCTCGATCGATCTTTCATCGCAGAAACGTCATCAGCCATTTTCCAGGTCTGGTCTCTTTTTTTTTTCGTGAGTTTTGTCACAATTGCCAGAATTTTGGGGAAATGGCGAGCGGTTTTGATGAAACATGGAGTGGAAAGCTCCGAGAGCAGGCATTTTGTGTTCTCGGAGCAAAACCGTGCGAAACCCACGTAGCGTGCACTCTTCAAATACGGCTTCATTCCCTACCGTCATAACCATCTTGTATGGCTGTATATCGGAGCATGCTGGTAGCGTTACACATAGAGTAGTACACGGTTAGGTTACTACAGGAGAGTGGAGTGGCGCTGTCGCTCCTCGGCAGGGTTATGTCGGAAAAAGCCTCGCGTCTGGCACAATGGAGTCATCAATCATTTCGTGCAAAACGCTATATATATATATATATATATATATACAGCCTTGGCCAAAAGTATTAGGCATCCAACAATTTTTCTATCCGGACGAAAAATCGAATTTCTCGGCGAAAAATGATCGTAATTCAATTTACCAAACGGCGTTTCAAAGAGGATAAAAATCGCTTCCTTTTGCTTTTTCTACCTTATTTTTGCGATTTTTTTTGTAGCCGGTACGTCACTTCGAAAATTACGGAATTTTCCACTGTTTTCGTACGATGCATAATCGCTTGCTAGACTTTGAAAAATGGTGATCCCGAAATTTAAAGATTAGATGTTCGTAGAGGTTACTGTTAGCTTCAGTTTCATTTGTTGATTAAATTTTTATGATTTTTTTTCGCCGAGAAATTCGATTTTTCGTCCGGATAGAAAAATTATTTGATGCCTAATACTTTTGGCCAAGGCTGTATATATATATACATATACGTATGTGTGTGTACACTCTTCACCCCCCCTCGCTCTTCCCCTCTCTCTTTCTCTCTTTCTTCGTCATCTCTCTTTCCATTGGCGTTCCATGAGCAACTCGTCAGCGAGTTGCTCGAAACGTCCAATACTAAAGCCAAATAGCTCTTCATGTAGCCCCGAACTTCAAGTTGTATTGCTATCTGTAAATTTGTCTGTCTGCGAGTTATGAGAATAATGGTATGAGATACACGAGCGATTTAACGGTAATTCGCATCAGAGATGTTCCGTACGAGGATAAGCTGAAGGATTGAAGATTGAGACGTGGCTAAAATTGAAGACCGACGAATCTAGGCTACTATTAATCTTAGAGCTGTAATTATTGAGTCTATCAGCATAAGGTAGGGATCTGGAATATCTGGAATTGGAATTGGTATCGTTATTGGCTAAGGTATTGGCGAATGGTGTTGGTTAGTAGGTTTGAGGAGTTTGTTTGGGTTTGTTTGGGTTTGGTGACTAGGTTTTAGGATTTAGGGTACAGTAAACATTTCGAAAATAATTTCAATGCTAGTGTTTCGTAATGAGGGAATACGTATTTTTAATGAATCGTTCTCGTTGTTTTTCACAAAATCGCTAACGTGTTTTATCGACGAAACGTAAAAACAGTGATTAGGACAATTTCTTTCCTGGTAATGGATATTTGTTCTGTAAAACGATAAATAACTCGTTTTTTTTTATGTCAAAAAGAAAATGTACAAATGATACCGAACATTGTTTTTCGATTTTTCGAGTTTGGCAAAAAAGTAGTTTTTTTAAAAAACACAATTACATGTTTTATTAGATAGTGATACCAGTCGTATATATTACACGCTCGACTGACTCGACTAATCCTAAACGCGAGAAGTAATATTTTAGAAATCTTAATATATTTAAATATTTCGAATATAATACATTTCGAAGATATTAATATTTAAATATTTCGAATATAACATATTTCGAAAATATTAATATTAAAATATTTCAAATATAATATATTTCGAAAATATTAATATTAAAATATTTCAAATATAATATATTTCGAAAATATTAATATTTAAATATTTCGAATATAATATATTTCGAAAATATTTCCGAAAAAGTGGAAATGGCACTTTTGGCCAAACGGTCCCTTTTCATAATCAGTGACCATCCTCACCGAGAGACTCTGGTCCAAAACAAAACCCAAACAAACTCGAACATTACGTCCAACTGTTTCGTTCTTGATGTCTACCGAGACTGTTTCATTGAATACGTTTCCCTTTAGCTCCAGGGGACTAAAAATGAACGAGGAACGAGTGTATAATTCCGGAGGGTCAGTGTGACGTAGCAGTAACGGGGATACCGAGGGTAATAAAGTTAGCTTTAATTATGACAGGCTCGTTACTAGGCACGTCGCTCGGGATATGAAGTGTTAATGAATGGAACCGTGGCAAGGGTTCTCTCGGAGCTGGGGGCGCGCAGACTGGTACGATATCCTGTTGTATATATTAGTTACCAGCACACTCCTTCGAACACCTATATATCTTCGCTCAAACCCAACGAGCTCGTTTCATTTGTCGATCGCACTAATTCGCCAATTTATTCGCTGGATTACATTTTCAAACAAACCCAAACTTCCCCCCTCCCCCTCCCCGCTCCCCACTACTTATCTCATCATCCTTAAATATGACAGCACTGTACTGCACTTTCGTCAAACTCAGCTATGAAAGGGTCGAGAAAATGTATACGAAAAGAAATAAAATTTTTATTTTGTTTTAGATTTTAGGCTCTACCTAAAACGTGTTTTAGAATCAAGCTAAACGATAATTTTTGAGCTTTTAACCGAAATACTTAATAATAATTATAAATAAATAAATAATTAATAATATCTTTTTATTTGAAATAATTTAAAAAATTATTTCTTTCTCGTAAAAAATTGTTTCGTCAATTTGGCAAAAAAAATATAATCAAAACCAAAACCAGACCGAAAAATACAAACACAAACGATAATTGAGAGTCCAAACCCAAACCAATCCAAGCACGTCCGAGAAAAAAACGAACAAACCCAAACCCACGAAAACCAAACAAAAATAAAGTACATCAATTTTTAAAAAATGACAATTTTGACGAATAAAACGAAGACAAGAAAAAAGTGCAGGCTCAAACCCAAACAAACCTAGGAAAGCAGTAAATGATCTAATATTTACAAAAATCAATATGGTCGGTTTCCGGAATTTTGGCATAAAGCGTTGTTGCAAATCTGAGGCGAAAAATTATGAAACTATTTGAAAAATCGTTGTCTCTTTTGGCGTCTATTCGATCATATTATTGTACTACGATTTTTATGTTATTTGGAACATTTAACCACGAGTATTAAAAGAACGGAAAGCTGAAATGAAAAAAAAAGCTCATGAAAAAAAAAGATCGCGCAATCGCGGAGTTGCGAAGAATCCATTGGGGTTATGCCTTCTAATTATATCTGCGATAACAAGATCGGGATCAGTGACGAAATGTTTGTCATAGATACGAGAATCGACAGAGAAAAAAACAAATACTTGTACTATCGGTATCGAAGTATTATGCCTCGCTGTACACCGTAAGCCTCTAGGTAGCCTAATCCGTATTTTATAGATCTGCGATAGGTATAGAGTCTTGCTCAAAAGTATTTAATTTCCTATCTTTTTTCTATAAAAAAAAAATCAAAATCAATAAAAAAATGGAATATCTCGACGAAAAAAAAATCGTAATCGGATTTATCAAACGATGTTTTGAGGAGGACAAAGGGAGTTTATTTTTGCTATTCTCTTTTCATTTTTCCGATTTTTTCGGCAGTTGATACGTCATTTTAAAAATGCTGGTTTCTTACAACTCTCGCACTTTAAAAAATAGCACGCTCGACGTTAAAAAGTAGCAATTCAATTTAGTAACAAGATCTTCGATGACGACACCAACAGGTTTAATTTGATAAAAATCTGCAACGTTTTCTCACCGATTCAAACAAACCCAAACATATTTCAAACAAAGCCAAACAAAAAAAAATTGCTTTTGTTTTGTTTGGGTTTGTTTGATAAACGCAAACAAAGCCAAAAAATTTGCGTTTGTTTTGGCTGATTGGCCTCATTTATTATATAACAAACCCAAACAAACCCAAACTTGCAAAAACGAATCAAAGCAAAAAAAAACGCTTGAAATCCAAAAAATCGAAAAACGCCCGATATCAGTAGACGCAAAGATGGGAGGAGGAAAAAAGACTAAAGGAAAAAAAAACACTATACGGGCATCTCCGGTCAGATTTCCGCATCATTACGCGGCCGTTGCGACGTTCTTCGAATTAATTGAATGCAACGTGTGTTGACAGGTAGGAGTATTGGCAGAGCTGGAAAGAGAGAGAAGGGAGACGGAGATAGTGAGCCGAGTGGTCGGCTCACTATGTCTGGAGCAAAAATTTTTCAAGGCGTCTCGTCTCCCGAGTTGGCGCTGGTTGTGTCAGATCACCTCCCGATACGCGTCCATCCCCCGGATCGTTTCGAGCGTCGCTTCCCCTCGGGCTAATATACGCGCTAGAGACGTACAAGAATCGGAGAATTGAGACCGTGTACCTGTCATCCTCGTCATAGCCGTGTCATCCGTCCGAAGATCCCTTTCGCTGCGACTCAAACTCCCACTAACGTAATAACGATAATTAACCGATTTCCGGAATAATCCCAAAAACTCTTTGTTTCGGTTTGTTTGGGTTTATTGAGGAGAAAATCGAACCCAAACAAACCCAAAAGTGTTTGTTTACGTTTGTTTGGGTTTATTGAGGAGAGAATCGAACCCAAACAAATCCAAAAGTGTTTGTTTGGGTTTATTGAGGATAGAATCCAACCCAAACAAACCCGAAAGTGTTTGTTTGGTTTTATTGAGGACAGAATCCAACCCAAACAAATCCAAAAGTGTTTGTTTGCGTTTGTTTGGGTTTATTGAGGACAGAATCGAACTCAAAAAAACCCAAAAGTGTTTGTTTGCATTTGTTTTGGTTCATTGAGGACAGAATACAACCCAAACAAATCCAAAAGTGTTTGTTTGCGTTTGTTTGGGTTCATTGAGGACAGAATCGAACCCAAACAAACCCAAAAGTGTTTGTTTGGATACTATATAATATTGTTATATTATTATAATTAATTATATTATTATAATTAAAAACAATTGAAATAATGTTTTTTTCTTAAGAATCTAGGTTTACAGCGAATTTGGTAAAAAGGTACCAACCCTGCCACATACTCCCTGTTACAGTTTTTTCACCACACTCTCGCGGTATGAAGTAGGCCAAAATTACCTTATTTTAGCAGTTCACTAAAATAACTCACTCCGTCACTTTTCTCGATTCATGTTCACGGAAGCCCTCAGTAAAGTGCCAACTATTTCGTCATTTATCCTATCCCATTAGAAATTGGTTTAAAAATCTTGTCTAATTACCGTGCAATGGTTATCTATTGGAAACCCATCAGGAACCCAATGGGGTTGCTTTTTAATTTTTTAACGTTAATATTGCAAGTGCTGAAAAAAAATAAATGTAGAAGTTTTAATAACGAAGCTCGATGTTGCTGATTATTATACTTGGATAAAATTTTCGAAGTATAGCTTTGGCATGGGTATCTATCTATAGGTGCATAAAATTGGTCCGTGTGATGAGTCGTCGCGGTAAAACCGGAATTTTCTGGCGCTCTCTCGCCTCCGCGATTTGAATAATAATCTATGGAGAGATGTTGATTTATTCTTGATCGACGGCGCCGCGGTCTTGTTATCGGCATAAACGTATGCAGGTATCGTTATACGTACTTTCAGCTGTTATAGACCGGAGAATCGCAGATAACCCTAAAATCGACGCAAAACCTTAATTATGCGAAACCTAAAGTGCAGTGTCTGTCATTTTAATTCTTATTTTTTTATGCATTTTTTTGCATGTTTGGGTTCGTTTGGGTTTCAGCCACTTGGAATCGGCAATCCAAGAGTGTAAATTCAAGTTTCGTGTAAAACGTCGTTCGGATTGGTTAAAATTGACGAATTTTCGTGTTTCGTTAGGTTTGCGGACAATCAATGGAATTTCCACCAGGGTTTGGGTTTGTTTGGGTTTGTTGAGGTTTCATCCACTTTTGCGGACATTCAATGGAATTTCCATCAGGGTTTGGGTTTGTTTGGGTTTGTTTAGGTTTCATCCACTTTTGCGGGCATTCAATGGAATTTACACCAGGGTTTGGGTTTGTTTGGGTTTGTTTAGGTATCATCCACTTTTGCGGACATTCAATGGAATTTCCATCAGGATTTGGGTTCGTTTGGGTTTCATCCACTTGGAATCGGCAACTTAAGCGTGTAAATTCAAATTTCGCCAAAAAAGTCATTCGGATCGGTTATAATTGACGAATTTTCTTTTTTCGTGACTTTTGCGTCCATCCAGTGGAATTTCCATCAGCATATAGGGAAAAAGTCAACTTCGCCAGAACTTTAAACATTCCCAACGAGCAATCGGTGAATATTTTATCAAATGTTAACTACATGACAATCGAACACTTTCCAATTTCATTCCAACGTCATTCCTGCCTGTTTTGACCTCGAGTTCCTGAAGGATCCTGATATCGTGAAAAATCTCCGAGTTCCCGGATGTGTCTGTTTCACGAGCCAACCTGCCATTAGAACGTGCGAGAGTCGTTTTCTGAAAGGTCTTTCATTTTTGTTCTTCTTCTGGGTTTCTTTGGCGAAGAGGGAACGGCAGATGAGGAGTGTCCCTGGCGCGAGCTCGCGCGCATCAGCAGGTAGGTAAAAACGTGGACACGAGTGAGTCGCGCTGACGAGAGATCCCTGGGGACGATCCTCATCCTGCTCCCTCGATGTCCCCGGAGCGTTACAACGGAACATGCCACGAAAACTTGCCTCCACTGCCCCGTTCCACATGACTACCCGATCCTACACTTTGTCAGAGATCTTCTCTTCATTTTTTTTTTTCTCCATTTTCTATCTTTTTATCTCTGTTTGATTCTCTCTCTCTTTCTCTCATTCTCTTTTCCTCTCTCCGTCCCTTGATGTCTTTCTGACTGTCGGTTGTTTCTCTCGCACTTTCTCCTTTCTCAATTCCCATAGGATTTTTTTATCCCAGCCACCCGTTTGGCCGGACGAAATTTTTTTATTCCCTAGGGTCAACATCTCTTAGACTACATTTGGAATCTTGTACCTCTCGCTGCGACGTACATCGCAAAGACTGCACGGTTCGTCTTCGAAAATATTAACATCTATGTGTGAAGCTAATTGATTATCGTGAAACTGGAGATACGTTGGTAACCTTCAATATGGTTGGATCTTTGATCAGGAGAGGAATGTATGGTCTAGGATCCGTTTGGGTTTGTTTGGATTCACTCTAACCCAAACGTGTGGGGTCAGAGTGGCTGCTTGGGTTTGTTTGGGTTCACTCTAACCCAAACGTGTGGGGTCAGAGTGGCTGCTTGAGTTTGTTTGGATTTGTTTGGGTTCACTCTAACCCTACAGTATGGGGTTGGAGTGTCTGCTTGGATTCATTTGGGTGTTTGTTTGGGTTCACTCTAACCCTACAGTATGGGGTTAGAGTGACTGTTTGGGTTCGTTTGGGTTCACTCCAACCCCACACGGTAGGGTTAAACTGAACCCAAACAAGATAAGAGATTATTTATCAATCGTTAACTGATTATAAAAATAATTCATTTTTTACAGCTGATTATTTTCAAATTTGAGTTTACAGTCGATAAAAATGAAATGTTGGTTATTAAGTTTTATCAAACCTCAGTCATGATTTTAATAAATTTATTTGTGACTGACGGGTTATTATTATTTATTCTACTGAATAGCTCTAAATTGATTAAATCGATAATACGAGACGTGAGAAAAAATGTCCTCGTGATATACGCACGAGATAAGGAAAAGTCCGAGCAGCCTGTCAATGCCGGATTTCGTGATATCGGTGAGAGGTAAGCATAAAAGGAGGCGGGAAATACCGGAGGATCCCGTCTCCTTTCCTAAGGGACAGATACGTCAACGGGGAAGACGCAGCAGAGATGCGCGCGCGCGCGAGCGAACATACGGAAAACGGACACCCTTATACGTCTATTTTTTTGCCAGCCGAAAGAAAACGACCCTCATCAGGATTTTTGCACCTTATTTACTCGCTCTTCTTTTTTTTTTCTTTTTCCACTCATCCATTCTTCAATTTACATCGAATTACCGAGTGTTACCCGCCAGCGAATGAATATATTTCACATAAATTATTTTCTGTTTTAATTTTCGAAATGGAATTTTTTATTTCGATGTACTGTACTTAAATATTGTATTTTTATTTGGAAGAAACAATTTTACATTCTAATCTGCAAAATGAAATTTTTTATTTCGATGTACTGTACTTAAATATTGTATTTTGATCTCGAAGAAACAATTTTGCATTCTAATCTGCAAAATGCAATTTTGCATTCCAATCTGCACAATGCAATTTTGCGTTCCAATCTGCAAAATGCAATTTTGTCTTTTGATTTGCAAAATACAATTTTGTATCCTGATTTGCAAAATGCAATTTTGTATCCTGATTTCCAAAATGCAATTTAGTATCCTGATTTCGAAATTCTATTTTGTATCCTGATTTGAAAAACCCAATTTTGTACCTTGATTTTCAAAATACAATTTTGTATCCTGACTTCCACAATGCAATTTTGCATTATGATTTGCAAAATGCAATTTTGTATTTTTTTTTGCAAAATGCAATTTTGTATCTTGATTTGCAAACTACTACTTTATATCCTGATTCCTAAAATGCAATTTTGTACCTCGATTTGCAAAAGGCAATTTTCCATCTTGATTACTAAAATTCCATTTAGTGTATAAATCCTCAAAATGCAATTTTTCATTTCAATCCGTGAAATACAATTCTAATTTCGAAAAGCATCTTCCAGGAATATATTTCCCCTATTTCGAAATCGTTAGAACAACAGTGTATAATCAAAGCCCAAAGTTAAATAAATATCAGAAAAAACGAATTTTCGTAAATAAATAAGTCCTATGGTATTTCAGTTCGACCTACGAGTTCTCATAACTAGCAACAACCAATCGTGGTGTATATCGTCCCTTTTTAGAACGCCGCCATTGTGAAATCGATTCCACAAATTTCTCATACAATTTGAGAAACGCAGATGTCGCGTATGTGAGCGCGTGCGTGTTTTTACGAAAGGAAAGAGAGTTTTAGCGAGCAGTGGGGAATAGTACGAATGAGATTGTGGTTGTTACACCCGATCCATCAAAACTCCGTGTCAGTAGCCATTAGCACGCTCTCGATTCGCCAGCCGGACCGCAGTGAGATGCTGCGGCTGCAACATCCCCCTGGGCACACATGTATATCTATATAGACACACGCACACACCCACACATATATATAAATATTCGTGTGCGTTTTTTTTCATTGAACGTTACGCAGATAAATAATTTTAATTGCATTAGTTTTTATTTATTATATTATTCATTTGTGTTTTATTGTTATTAATTATTTATTTTTTTGTGTTTTATTATTATTCATTATTTATTTTTTGTGTTTTAATGTTTTTTTTTTGGGAGTCTGTGAATGCTAAAGTGACGCACAACCGACAGTTTTAATGTATATTCATGTCGTATTTTATAAGCGTATTACCCATTTATCATTTTTTTTAGTTTCAACGACCCTTTCCGGTTTGTTTGGGTTCGTTTGGGTTGTATTGTATTCCGGCCGGGTATTGAACAGGAAAGAAGATATGGTGAAACAGGGAAGAAAGATGGCGGGACAACGAAGAAATATGGAGGAAATTTGAATAAAAAGTAAGTATAAATAGGTAAAAGCACTAACGGCGCGAACCAGTGAGGAAGAAATGAATAAGAAAAATAAAAATAAAAAATACAAAATAAAAATACATATTGTCATTACTCGCTTATTTTTACCCCACCATTGGATTTCAGTGCGATATGCATGACCCAAAACTTTTGCATTCCGACGATTTTGACATTTTTAAATCCCTAGGATAATTAATTTTCATTAATTGAGATAATTGCCTCATAATTAGAAAATTAGATAAATAGATACGACAATTAAAAAATACGATAATTAAAAAAAAGAAATAAAAAATACGATAATTAAAAAAAATAAATTTAAAAATACGATAACTAGAAAATACGAAGATTTTTAAAAACACTTATAGTCATCTACTGAGATCGATTCTTGGGCCAAGTTCGAGTACCAATACTCAAAATAATCCTCGTAAAACAAAAAAATATATAAAAACGATACGAATTGATTCCCCAACCTAACAGACGTGTACTATTAATTTTACGAGTGAATCGCTTATTCTCCAAAAAAAAAATGCTTCAATTCGCACATGATTTTATATTCCCTACTGTAGCTCAAAGGCTCGATCATTGTGACATTTCAAGATAAATTTTGGCAAATGGCGTAATTAAAAATTTGACAAATATTACGAGGCAAGAAACGGAGGAGACGTTCCAACGTTCAGAAGGGTGGAAGAGCAAAGAGTGAGAAACTCGAGGAGATCTCAATTTCGACCGATGAGACGAGATAGGTGGTATGTGCCGCTGCAGAAGTCGTGAATGAGCAATACAAGAGAGAAAAACCACTACCGAGATGGAAAAATTAGAGATAGGAGTGTGCGCGTGTGTGCGAGCTGCTCAGTCTGGAGAGAGCAAAGAACGGCCGACGGGCGGTAACGATCCATCACAGAGGTGTCAGTCTTTCCCCTCTCTTTGGAAGAAACAACTAGCTATGACATTCTGTCTCGCTCGCTCGCTTCGAATATGTCCAGGGTACGCATTTTCAGGCTCCATACTTGGTACAACGAGCACTCGCGCATGTCCATGGAAACTTACTCCTCCGGTAAAAAAAAAACAACTATTTTTTCGCGTTTTTTTCTTTCCCCCAAAATTGCCTTAGTTCCAACGTATGTCCTTAAAGATGTTTACACGGAGAAAAATACAACCTCGAACATGGTTGCGATAAAGGGCGAGATAATCGATATGTTAAGCGAGAAAATAAACGTGGGAATGTGCCGTTATTTCAAAAAAATAGAGGCATGTGCAAAAATGAAAAAAAAAAGGAAAATGTGAGCGACAGCGATCAGTAATGGATAGGATATAGGTTAGAATTTTAGATGTAAGATGTTAGGTGTAAGCTAGTGTATAAGATTGAATGTAAAAAAAAACGAGATTTTGTAAAAAAAACTTCGTAAGAAGTTGTGCAAATAAATGTTTATTATTATTATATTGTTATACGACTTCGAACATTGGTTTCCAGAATTATCAAATTCAGTGATAGGAAGATATACCAAATGACGTTTTTTTTTCGTTTTAATTGTTTAATTTGTTTTTAAGGACATGTCGAAGACGTATCAGGTGACACACGAGTGCGAGAGAGATAGTCGAAATTTTAAAATCGCAATATCTCAAGGACGAAACATTTTTATCGTAAAATTGAAGCATTTATTTCTGTCTCTATGAATTCTACAAAGATTGATGCTCGATTTTTCGCCGTTAACTTAATCGACGCCGAGAAAACGGATTTCGAAAATTTGTGAGGTTCGTCATGCCCTTAATTCCATAGAAATGCTGCAATTTTTTCGTATTTTTAAAAGAGCTCAACCCACGATTCGTCGGGATAAAAATAAATCGATTGGCTGATCGGAAAACTGGTTTCCCAGAGATTTCCTAAACGGTTCTTCAAAATTTCATGAAATTTGACCAGACAATGTGAAATTGATAGACGAACGGCTGTCTTCTCAGCAAATTTCTCAAATCGAAAAAAAAATTACGAATTGTGTCACCACTCGAGCGTCCTGATGGAAATGCTGTAAAATAAAAAGTTTGTTAATTAATTAATTTTTAGAGGAAAAAAATACGTAATTGTTTTCGTGCTCGACGAGCAATTAGATTTTTAGGCCAGCTAGCGAAAAAAAGGGAAATTCAAAAAAATGTGACATAAAGTGACATTTAAAAGTGAAATTCTGGAAATAACTGCAGCTCGCGCTAATTTTGTTTCGGCTCCCTCTTAATGCCAAGAGTGCAATTCTTATCGCGTGAATATCCGACAACAAAACGTTTTACGGAAAATCCGCATTATCTCGTTTATATCCGTAACGTGTACGGAGGTGACATAATCTCGATCGCCAGCAGAGAAAATCAAGAGACTAGTGTGAAAATCGTAACGGTCGCGCATACACACCAGAAATTCAACGCGCGAGCGATCTCAATCGGGATTGAAGGAGCTGTTTTGCAATTCACCTGCTTCTGGCCGTGCGATACGATATGATTGATATCCACGAACGATTTTTTTGTCACTTCCGCGCTCTCTCTTTCTCACTTCCGGTTGGAAGTTGTTCCAAGTGATAATTATTGTTATCGATTTTTTTTTTATTTTAACTAAAGCTTATCATTTTGAGGGACTAAATAATTTTAAGGAACTATTATTATACCATCGAAAATCAATTTTCGAAATCAGCATTTTTATGGCCACAATGGCCAAACTCAACATCGGGAAAATTTTATAATCGTCATACTCGTTCGAATCTACCCAATCGGTTTTCAAAAAAAAATGGTGGCCAGAAAACTAATTCTCCAATGTATACAAAAAAATGATGGAATATGCTTTCAACATCATAGATGGATGTCCGAAAAGTTACCTTACACGACAACAAATGGCAATAAAAAAACTCCTAAATAGATAAATACATAAAAATCACTATTTACCACAGTAAAATTAATGAAACAGGTTCGATGTATAACCAATGTTAATTGTTTAACATAATATTGTATAATAATTAAGTTAATCAAATTAAATAAATAAGTCAACCAAATCAAATAATAAAATTCGTAAAAAATAATTTCAAGTCGAAAAACCTCTCCATTTCGAATCGAGTGTAAATTACTAAATAATCTTCGGAAAATAATATTCAATTTCACCATAATTCTAACCAAAGTATCCCAAAGATGAAAAAATCGCTAAAAAAATGTTCAAGTCGTAAACTTAAAAAATTAAATAAATAAATCAACTAAATCAAATATTAACATAATTAAAAATAATTTCAAGTCGAAAAACCTCTCAAATTCAAATCGAGTGTAAATTACAAAATAACCTTCGGAAAATAATATTCAATTTTACCATAATTCTAACCAGAGTATCCCAAAGATGAAAAAATCGTTAAAAACATGTTCAAGTCCAAATAATTTCGTGTCAAATTGCTAAAATGCCCTCGCCCTCCTGTGTCAAAACTTACGGTGATAAAAAAAGGAAAAGCCACAGAAATGAGCGAAAAAAAGTAAAGATTAAATTTTGGTTGCAGTAAGAAATTCTGTTTGTCAAGTGGGTGTACGAGAGTTTGTGTACGTTTCAAAGTAACGATAGATGAGAAAGTTTTCACTCGAAGACGACGGGTTTGTTGACAACGCGAGAACGGCAGCTTAGCCATGAACGTTGTTTTTTTTCTTTCTAGTCGATGCGAAATTCTCGAGTGTCGTGTATGTGTGTGTGTAGGCATATATAGTAAAGCTAGATATGTATAGAAGAGCGGATATACTCATAGGGCGTAGGGTACAATTCTATTTGTTGGATGATTGTACTGCTGCGAAATCAAGTCTGACGAAGATCGATCGTCAGCGTTTCAGGCGTCAACACACACACGCGGCACTCGTTCTCTCTCTCTCTCTCTCTAGGCTCGAGATCCAATCCCCTCTATGCGCGGTGAGGGCCTCGCAGGCACCGAATAATGCCCCCCCCCCCCCTCCATGTTCCATATATACAACGAACAAACCATTTTAGGTTCGCCAAAGCTTTTTCCTCTTGGCCTGCCACTTTCTCACTCTTTCACCCCTCATCACAGATGCTGCCAATCTTCGACAAAGTTTCTATTAAGAATTTTTCCCGTGATAGAAGCGTTCACGAGATCTCGTGTCGGACTGACGTACTACTAGGATGTCCTTGCCAAATTCGTTTCTACTTTTGTCTCCATCTTACGCCTATTGTCAGAAGTTTACGAACTCAAAGTTTAAAACTTCGTCCAACGTTTTGGAAAGTTTCGAAACGTGGTTTTTTCGTCTCTAATATTTATTTTTGATGATATTATTTTATTTGAACTTTTGCGAAACGTATTTTCGATCGTTCGAGAAAATAAAGATACTTTCGAAAAGAATATATTTTTTTAGACCACATTTTTTATTGTTGAATCAAACTGAAATAGGTTATTATGAGTTTTCAACCGAAAAGCTGAATACGAATTTTAATGAGGGAAGAATTTCGGAAAATGTTTTGCTAGTGGATGGTTAGGTTAGAAAAGAGACTTTCTGTTCCAGTTTGACGAAATCAGCTTTAGCGATTTCCGCACGGCTTTGATGCGTTAGGCAGCCCAATCAGCAGGAAATGTTTTATATGTATATATATACGCATATATGTAGGTGTGCATACATGGTTATACATTTTAGCAACCGTTACACATTTTAATTTATTTTTATTTTCATTACTGGTAAAATAGACGCTTCATTCTTAGGACTGCTGTCCCATCTGACCAGTGGTTACAAAATAAGAATTTTAATACTAAGGAATGTGCTCTCACCGCCATCTAGCGATGGGGCGTTAATGCGGATTGTAAACGTTCCACGCGCTTTTCTACTTTATCGGTTATCGATACATGAGCGATTTTCTACTTTACCGGTTATCGATACTTGACTGATACTTGTTTTCGCCGCTCGGAACGCTCTTTCACAGTTAAAATATCCCGACGTGATGCCAAAACGCGTAAAGCGCAAACGTGGTTTCGTGTATTTACGTACCGGCATTTATTCAATTTGTTAATTGATCCGTTTCTGAATAGATTCGTCAACAAAATGGATGTTATATCCCAAGAAACGGAATGCAAGATTTTTTCATATCTCCGCGATATTGGCTGTTGTTTAACTTGCAGTTTGAGGTTCGTGGGCACTCGAAGTTTGGAGTCCTTTCGGGATCCGATATCGAGCGCGAAAAAGGTAAATAAATATTTGGATTATCCTCGCTTAGTAAAAAAATGAAGATCACGGATTTATATTGGTTGGTGATCTAGTTGGAATATATGACGAAGGACGATCACGCGGTAGAGGAAAATCCGTGCGTCGCTTGCTTAGGCATCTTGCAGGATGTTACCCAAAAAATCGCCCTCGAAAATGTAAGGAAAACTAGCACAATTTAATTCCTTATGTATTTACGATAAAAATAACGAAAATTGATATTACAAATGTTATTGTTAATTAACTGAATGAAAATGATAATGTTTGTTGATTATCATCGATATAACGGTTGAATCGATATTCTCGATTATTTTCTGAGCCAATAACGATGATGTCGATATTTATCGTCATGAATAGTGGTTGTTGCGATGTTATTGATGATTTGGCCAATCATTATGACAATTCAGTAAATCGTCAATAACATCGTCACAATCATCATTATTGTCCACCATTACCATACGAATCATTACAATTATCATTATCGTCACTATTTGCTGAATCGTCAATAACATTTGCAACATTGCTGAAACATTTGATACTTATACACAGATAATCCTTGCCGTCAACAAAGCCAATCATGACGACGCCACGTTCAATTCTGCATTGACACTGCCGGTTTGCCTCTTCCTCAGAGAAAAGTCAGTGCAGTACGCAGTCGTAGATAAATTCCAGCTGGACGATTCCCAAGCGAGCATTCTTGGTATAAGAACTCAAAATATCAAGGAAATATGGAAGTCCAAAATGTTGACGAGCTTGGAAAGTGCAATTGGAAAGAAAATGGTTTCTTCTCCTGTTCCTTCTCCCCTCCTGGTGGAAATTTCTTTTACTCATGAAAACGATGCGGACGAAGTAAAGACGTTGTAAGTGAAAAAAGGATTGTTCATCGTTGCCGATCATTGGTAAGAATTATGTTGTCCAAATCCAGAAAATAAGTTTCAGGAGCTGTGGAAAAAAAATCGATTCGCCGATGCTGAGCAGAAAAACAATGGAAACCACTCTGGCAGGAATTACGAAGGAAAAGTTTCAGGAGTGCTACAAAATTCCATCGTCGAAAGATTCAAACTTGGCGAGGGTTGAGCCGGTCGCTTGCGTACGGTCGAGCACGTTCTTGGGCGGTGAGTTAGGCTTTTTTTAGAAAACTGGTTTCACTAACGGTGAAGAGTGAGGAAACACTTTACGATTCGTGATCAGTACAGTAAAAACCCAAAGAAACCCAAACAATATCATGAAGGACTCGAATATAACTGGCTCAATAGTGTGCCACCATCGGAGGTATGCGTATAGAGGAGAACAATGAAAACACTGTATAGAACGATCTTTTAACTAAACGTACAGATTTCAGGTCGATATGCAAAGTACTCGCGTGAACTCAGCCAAACGCCTTGGTTTATAAATGGCGAAAAAAAAATGGAGACTTCCGTACAGGACTTGATATGTGGTCCCATGATCGAATTGACCAAGGCAGATTGTGAGCTCTTTTAATCGTTCTTCGCAACACATGGCCATAGTTTCAGTTCCAAAAAATAATTCTATTTGTCGAACAGCCATAAAGTTTTTATCATCCGGACGAGAGGACGTGGATGTGAGGAATGTTTACTCCGGAAGACCTTTCGCTGTCGAACTTGTTAATCCGAAGATCACAATTATCTCGAAAGAGCAACTCGCTGAAACTTGTCGCCGAATCAATGGATCTACGGAATTGGTGAAGATTACTACTGAATTGAAATTTTTAGATACGTGAGTAAAAATGAAAATTGTTTTTTTTATCCATCGCTTAGAATTTCCATACGTTTTGATAATTATTCTCATTAACATTATGTAAATATTAAAAGAATTAAAAAAAAATTGTTAGTATAAAAATGTTGAAAATCTTGATATTCTGAAAATTTTGGAATTTAAACAATTCAAAAATTGAAATAAAAGAATTAAAAATTATTGAATAATTCTTTTTAACCCATTTGCATCCGAACGCGGATTGTTCAGTTGAAAATCGCGGATAATCAAGTAATGGATGAGTTTGTTTGGGTTTTTCAATAATTTTTTCATGCCAGATCGGATCTAAAGAGGTTGAAGGAAGGTGAGAACGAGAAGACGAAGATTTACCGTGCGCTGTGTACTCTGAAGAATACTTCGAGGAAATTCATAAACCTGGACAAATTGAATAGTATGAAGAACATTGAAATAATACAAAAGACTCCGTTGAGAGTTTTGCACCGGCGACCTTTGGTTCCGCGCGTTCGTCTGATCCACGCGATGCGTTCTCGATGGCTGCGAGACGAGGAAGCGAGAGAGTTACGGGAACGGGTAAAAAAAGCCGGGGTAAAGGATACCTCGCACATAGACGATTTGTTCGTACTGGACGTGAAGACTCAAGCAGGAACTTACGTGAAGGAGTTCGTGCACGGTGATTTTGGACGCACGAAACCGAGTCTCCGAGATATTCTCAATGCTGATTTTGACATAGTGGCTCTTGACGTGACTGCGATTAATCTCGACTGGCCATGATCTACCGATATTTTTCATCAATCAAATTCGAGATTCAACATCAATAAAATCCGATAATCGATTGAAATCAGATATTTCGCAAGCATTCGTTTCATTTATCGACTCTTCGACTCTTCCAAACAAATTTCAAAACAGTACCTATTCATTATTAGTTTTTTTTTCTGAAATTCGATAAAAAGTTTTCCACCGAATCCGACTTAAAAACTATTTGCCGATCTCTGTTCTAAGGTGTGGTGAAAAAATATTGATTTTCGAAATCCAAGTGAGCGAAGTCGCTACGGCGAAAAGCTAGCTATTTATATTTCATTATAATAATCGTATAGAAGATTCGATCTTACAACATTCACAATCGATACGTTGCGCCCACACTGAGCGGTTCTTTGTATTATTTTCGTTTTCAACGATTTCGTGGTACGCGGGAGATTCGTTCCTCTTGATGCAGTAAACTAGCGAAATACATAACGATTGTTTGTCCGTCCATTCGTAAACAATAAAAAAAAAAAAACTTCGTCGTTTTATAGTTTTCTCTGATAAAGAATAATGATAAAAAGCATCATTTACGATTAAGTTTTCTCTTTGAGAACTCGTTTCGTCGTACTTTCGTATTGCATAATCCCTTTGAACACGTTGTTTCGTGTAGATCTTAACAAACTTGACTTCCTATTCCGCTCGTTCTCCATTCTCCAGAAAAAAAACTATACGGTAACAATGATCGGCTCGTAAATTGAGGATGAGTCGATCTGCGGATGTTACCTGACGGAACGTTGCTCCTCGATCATACCTATTAATCTCTGACGCGTCTTTTTGTTGTTTTGACACGCAGAGGAAATTAGACCGATCAAATGCTTCATCGAGTATTCCTGAAACAGATTGTTGTTCGGTTTTCATTGCTCGCTTGTTTGATCGTCAGAAGGGGAGGAATTAAATACAGGTATAATATTCGTCCGAGAGTTTTTCCTTATACAGACAAAACCCAAACAATAAAAATTACAGAATATTCGTTTAGATCAGATAAAAGTGTTTTAATGAAAAATCTGTATATATAAAAGTAACAATTCTGACTGTTTCACTGAGTCATGAAATGCCAGCAAAAAATATTGATTCCAACAAATATGAAAGACTCTAATAACCAGTCAATAAATGTTTGGGCTATTTCTACTGACTCCCATATTTCCGAGAATAATTAACATTTTTTTATTGAATGCATCGATAAATTGGGGAAAACCAGAACGAATGGAACTTTTGATATTTTTATCGTATCTGATTTGATGTAATAAACGTACCTTGTGTTCTTTGACCCACTCCTCCAACGTGTTCTCCGGTATGTAATAGGCTTTTATGTACAACTCGACGTACTCACTGTGAGGCATCGGTCGGATGCCAGCAATTTTTTCAAACTTCGACTTCAGCTGAGTGAAGTCGAGCTGCATAAGGCCACGACCCCCATTCGAGCATTTCTTGGCATTGGAAAAACTGCAATAATTTCACAAGTCATCTTCCGCTAATTTTAATATTCAGTGTTTTTTTTTATTAAGAAAAAACGGCTGAGTGCTCGTTAAATTTTTGGATTTTGAAAAAAAAATATAGATCGTCGATAAATGTTTCTTACCCTTCGACCAAAGTATGAGTGATCAAGTGAGCGACGTTTTCCCAGATCGCGATGTGGACTTGGGACGACAAAGGTATCGTGTGCCCAATT
The DNA here is from genome assembly GCA_030522765.1 of Ophioninae sp. B BG-2022a. Taxonomy (NCBI): domain Eukaryota; kingdom Metazoa; phylum Arthropoda; class Insecta; order Hymenoptera; family Ichneumonidae; species Ophioninae sp. B BG-2022a. The sequence continues at coordinate 22,908 of JAPYZJ010000340.1, forward strand.
TCTTCGAGACGAGCATCAATCGCTTGCATATCCTAGATCGAAGAGAAACGTAACTGGGTAACATTAACGAAAATAAAATTTCCATTTTCCAAATTGAATTGAATTTCTAACTTGCCATGAGTAGCGTATCGATGTAATTGCTGTGTTGGGACATGACATCCCGGACTTCCCAGTTGACTTTGTTCATGAGATTCAAAACGGCGGAAACGTCGAACGCCTGAGCAGCAACAGCCATGAAAATGGGTTTGCGTAGTTCGATGGCGGACGCGATAGTCTGACTGTAAAACTGATGCAAAAATCCCTGTTCCTGATGACCATTTACGGAAGTTAGATGCTCCAGGTACGGTCTCAGGCACTCGTATTGACGTCCGAGAAATATTAAAGACTCGACCCCGACAACTCGTTCCGTCAGGCCGAAAAGCGTCGACGATTTTCCGAGATCGACAGTCGACGATAATTGAGGTTGAGGAACTTTGTATCTCTCGCTGCTCGGATCATCGTTCAACGTGGTTTCGTTCAACATTAGAGTTTCTCGGATTCGCGCCAGACAGAGCTTCAATTTTGGACTGTACAGAGAATCACTGTTTATGTGCTGGAAAATAATAAAAAAGCGATAGCAAGACGATCAATTAATTTGCAGTGATGATGATTAACATGTATAATATCATCAAGGGCGTTGACGGGTAGGCGGTGGTACAGGGGAGTTATCCGTTAATTCCGTTAATTGTTTTTTAATACATTGAATTCCTTGAGTTGCATCAATTATAAATAATTTAAAAGTTAATTTCAAATACTTTGAATTTCTATCAAATTACGTAGCGTATATGTGATTTAGAATTTTGACTGCAAGCCGTAAAAACGATGTATTAAGAATAGCGCTGTTTTTTTGGTTTGTTTGGGTTCGTTCGAGGACCGACTGTTGATGTCCTGAGAAAGGCGGATATCTTCTTTCTCGGAAAGCAAGAAACCCGAGAAGATTGTGTTACAATTAATGTTTTGTCAAATTCTTTGATTTTGTATTCCATTTAATTTAAAAAATAATTTTTTCGTTTGTTAGGGACCTCGACCTCTACTTTCGTGACGCGCTTGATTGATACATTATAATGTTTGACTCACAAGATCCGACGTAAAAAAAGCGTGTATCGCGTAGAAGCATAGCTCGAAGAATTGAATCATGTTTTGAATAACGGTGATCGCAATTGATCGAAGGAGTCTGGACATTTGTAAATATCTTCCGCAAACTCGAAGAACACTGAGAGTCGTGTTGGTCACCATAGGGCCGTGTTGAACTTTACCCCTCGTTTTTTTCTTCGAGGATCTCGTTTGTTCAGTTTCGTCGACGAATTCCCGTTTCAATTCCTCGGGGACATCGTCTTCGGAGTCTTCCGTGAAATAACCGGAAGCTTCGTCCTACGATCGATAAAGATTCAGTAAATACAAAAGGGGAGAAAAAAAAGTGAGTTTTAAGGGTTTTGGTTACCGCGATGCTCGACAAAATATCCTCGTCAATCGTTTCGTCAGCAGCGACGTCGAACGGCGATGTGCCATTCTCGAGGCAATTACTGAGCCAACTACTACCAGCCATAGAATTCTCATGTTCGCTCGTCGAACACGAACCCTCAGCGCTAGCCAACGAATTTTTACAATTGTTCAGTGCCGGCCTGAGGCACTTGAATTCTTCGAGCTGACTGGCCACGAAGGTCGATTTTACAGGACACAATTCCCAACCATCGTGCTCAAGAAATATTCTCAATTCATCGAGACGGGATGCGTGATAGTGAGAGAAATATGAGAGACATTGCTTTCTCATCGACTCCTGGAGTATTTTCGATTTGCTGCCACACAACTCATCTCCGACTTGCGTCAATCTGGCAATTCAGGAGTAAAAATAAATATGACTTTATTTATTCGCGTCGAGATATTAGAAATCCCTGTAATGTTGAACAAAGGTATTAGGTATTCCAGTAAATGTGTACCTGTTCACCGTGCTGAGAACTTGAACGAACTGTTCAAACTTAAACGCCGTGAGATCCGTACCAACGAGAAAAGTGGAGATTTTTATTTCAACGTCATGCCACATTCTGACCATACCGCTTTCTAATTTCTGTTTTACGTATTGTTCGTTAAAGCTCGTTTCGGGATCTTTATCCCGAACGCTCGCGTTTTCATCCTTGGCACGTCGACGTTCCTCTTCCTCGTTTTTCGAGCCGTGCCAATCCAAGACTTGATAATACGAGCTCAATATACGCCAGAGCGACTTGCACAAATCAAGAAGGCAAAGTATAAAATTATCTCGAGCGACCGATTGACAGAGCTGCTTGTATTGTCTCTTCGTGTCACCGCCGACGTAAGCGTGGACTACGGTGAAAGCGCTGTTGTGTATCGCAGCTGTAAAATGCATGTGCAATTGATCCATCGCCGTTTGCGTCTTGCCCAAAAGTTTGTAAGCCTCCTGCACCGACGAATAAGTTTTCTTGTCGAATTGATCGCACATCTTCGAGAGCGTCACGTCCAGAGTTTCCTCCACTTGATCCAGCGTATCCTGAAGCTTACCGTGGAGCGCGGCCACACAACGGAAATGTTTGTAGGTCTGCGCGGCGCTCTGACACTCCAGGAGAAGGGATATAGCGCCTGGATAATTTTCTTCGTTCAGCAACTCCTGGAGACGATCTTCTGTGCGCTGCTGTAACGACGAGTCGACCGCTCAATATCCATATCCCAAAGAAATGGCAAGTTACTCTTAGCTTATTATTAACTTTTTCCTCTGTGGTCGCACTATTTAAAAATAACGCTCTGATCACACGGGTCAGAATGATCCCGGTGATGTTTAAACATTTCTTATCGTCAACTTATTGAATAATTGTTTACTAGTATTATTAATTATGCCGTACCAGAGTTTTTATCGTGTTGAGATTGTTGAGTAATTCCTGGACGATTTGTCTCTTTCGGTAATTAGCGAGTATGCCAAGACTGGTCGTAGTGAATTGTTTCTTAGCGAGATTGAGATTGGATCGGCCGACTCTACAAATTTGCAGCATGTCGCCCAGTTGGTCCTCCGTTTTCAAAATCCTTTGGAACTCGGTCTGACAAGCGCTCTGCTTTTGCAATATCAGCTGGAGAACCTTTTTAGAAACGACTTGTTGCTGCTGCCTCAGCCTCTTGTAATATCTCTCGATTTCTACGCAGTCCAATATTTCGGGTAGTTTCTCCAACTCGTGTCTGCACGAATCGAACTCTCCGTCGCTGTGATAATACACGGATTCTATCGCCTCTAGAATATCCTGATCCGTTACCGCCTCGATTTCCTTCGATTGACCAGCTTCGGATGCGGCACTGTCCGTTTTGTGAGATTCAACGGGATTCAAGAGATCCGGGTTCAGACCCATCGACGGGATTTTAGCTTGATTCTGATATCCGGCCACAGTTTTTACACAAAGATAAAAATACGTGGTTGAGAGTTTAACCGTTCTAAAGTTTCGTCAATTTGATATTTCATCAATCGAAGCTTTGTATATTTTAAAAATAAGAACTTAAATATTACAAAATTCTAAAAAAAATCCAAATTCTTCTAAAACTTTGACTTACGATCTTATCTAGATTTTGCCATTTTTAATTAAAAATATGATTTCTCTGAAATTTTGGCAATACGTTTCCTGCTATTGGTTACTTTTCCAGCGGAAAGACTTAACTTTTAATTCGTATTTGTCAAAATTTTTTCAAAATTTTTTTTGAAAATTTGAGGTTTTTTTCAAAATTCAAATACTTTTAACACGGACTGATTTTTATGAAACCACTCTGAATATATTTTTCTGAATATGTTTCTAAGCGAGTTTACAATACTTTGAATGCTTTAGAATTCATTTTGGGAAATTTAGTTGGAATTTTCGTTTTTTAAGTTTGGGTTTGTTCAGCTTTAATTCTGAACATTATTTCGAGTGGAAAATTTTCGAAAAAATATTTCATGGATATAAACAAGCTGTACAAAATGCTGGGATTTTAGGGACCATTTTTACGTGTCTTTTTTCTTGTTGAAGTAAAACGTTCCAAAAAGTACATGCGAACGAATTTGGAACTCGAAATATCTTGAAAAATTCGATGCCAAATATTGTGTGCAGGCTTTGACTAAAATTAGGAAGCATGCATTTTTAATCGCGTTCTCCATTCTCATAGACTGTTAAAACAAACGTACGATTGCGATTCGAGCGTGTACTAACCTAACTTTTCGATTTTTTCGATTCTGACAGTTAGAGCTATTTTGCGAATCAAATTATTCTCAGATAACTGGAATGATTTGATAATAACAATATTTCGTGGCTAACCTGTTTGCTGATGAGACCTAAGAACTTGCATTTTAGGTCTTCCATCATAATAGTATTCTTGACGGAGAGACCTAATTTGTTGCGATCCATTTCACTTATCGAACGATTATTTCCAACAATTCGAAATATTCCAAGACCCTCGAAATGTTTGCACGTAACGAGCAACAATAACCGTGACAGCCAGATTTGCTACGACGCTTACACCCATCAAAACTGTCATTGAAAATGCTCATATGCCAGCTTGGTATTCATTTTTCGTTCGCAAGCTTTAATAACGCGTAGGATACCCGCTGTCACTATTCCTCCGTAAGATTATCGCGCGTTCGATCTATGCCCGTGTTTGCACAACAGCAATAAACGGGATAGGACAACGAGTACATTTGACTTCGAGCGTTTCCGCGACGCGATAATTGCTCTATTGTCCAACGGAAATCGATTATTTCTCAATGGAAATAACCAATCAGTATTGAGCGATGGAAATGTTTTCGCTCGTGAATTGGAAGTCTGCAATGAACGTATCTGACAATGAGAGGAAAGTGACTTTACCGATGATCGGTAAGATACCATTTTCGATGTTGCCAATGGAGACCGTCCGATGACGTTCCGCGAAAAATCCCGATTTTTTTTGTTTTATTTCGTTTTATGTGGCGATGGTTATATATATAGATAAAAATCAGGAACACTCATATAAAATTAATATTGAACAAGTCAACAAACAATTTCGTTTGTACGCCAGCAGTACCATTGTGTACGCATTACTGCAAACCAGATCATTACGAAGTTCGCGCTTGAGCCATAAAAATATTTTCACAAAACAACTAGCGCCACATGCGGATGAGAGAAAGAACTAAAAAATGTGGACAAAACGCAATAATTTTAATACATGAAAGTAGCACATCATCATCAAAGTGCTAGTGAGTGATTTGTTGAAATCGCTGAAAGTTGTTTAGGCTCCTAGGTATAATCATTGTTCATCAATGACTCATCGATTCGTACTCGGCAAGAAATGAAAAACAAACGAATCACCGCGATTTCTTCGCAGTTGCGGCCGATCCCGCGAGGTTGCGTCCGCATCAAGTTTGTCGGAACTTTCGTAGCCGCGCGCATGCGCGTATCTCGTGTTTTCTCGGCAAAAAGTCTAGAGTCACGTCGGTCCGCTCGAGGGCGTGGGGAGAAGGGGGGTAAAGTGAAACAGCACAGCAGCAGCAACTTCTGCCATTCTGGCATTACGTCAATCGGTAGAGATCGCTCGTTCGTTCGTCTGGTAGGAGGTACCCGCGACAGCCGCCATTGTTTCGTCGCTCGTATTTTTTTTTCATCGGTACGAGGTACCCCGTGGCGTTAATTTGAAAAGAAAAAAAAGAAAAACCGAAACTCTCCGGTGGCTTGTGGCAGTAGGGGTAAAAAGTCGAAGTCACCCGAAAGTTTTGGGCGAGACGGAGTGGATCGAAGCGGTGACAACGAGGGAAGCAAACGGATAAGCGCTCTTCAAGACAGAAGAAGGAGAGCGAGAGAGAGACCAATATATAGTGTTAGAGGATTCGAGAGCGTAGCATGTCCACAATGAATCCCGAGTAGTGAGTAAAGCTTTCATCATTTTTTTCGACAATTTCAATATCATCGTGCATCAGCTTCGTTATTTTATCACGGCTGGCGTTCCGTCCGTCCTCGATAACTATTATTATCATTATCACGCCTATATATCGTCGCGATCTTTTTTCACGAAAATCCCGTGGCAACAAAGGTGACGCGTAATTATCAGCTCGAATATAAAAAAAAAAAAAAAACGACATACGCGACTAGCGCGCCCTTCGTAAAACGAAGACGCGTAGATTTAGTGACGTTTACGAAGGAATCATTGGCGTTCGGGTGAAAATGACTCGTGTCCACTGACAGATTTCTCTTTTCTCCTCTCGCTTTTTCGCGTGATTTCCCCCTCCCCTTCCCCCTCTCGGACGTCATCGAAATTTTTTTTCTATCCGTTTCTCGATGGGAAAAAGAGAGCGCGGCGAGAGGCAGAGGGGGGGGGGGGGGGTAAAGTGCGATAGAGTCCACGCACAGGTACACGCACACGCCCCTCCACGTCTCTCGATTCCGTTGTCAGAACAACCAGCTGCTCGTGCATTTCCGGACTTTAGGCTCAAGCCTCGCTACAGGAACGCCATATTTTTGTATATATGCACTTTCCAACGAAGCACAGGAGCTCCCTGTCGTCGACTGGACTTTTTTCTGTCTCGTATGTTTATGAGTCACTCGGAAGTCCACTCCCCTGATCCCCGCTTTTTTTTCGGTCAAATTCCGTTTCGTACCTGATTCAAGTTTTTTTTCACTCGTCCTCTCGAGCTTTCCGAGTCCGCCTCGATGTTGCTAGTCGATTTCTTTGTGCATATACGCAGTTTCTTTTTACGCCGTATTTCACACGCCGTTATATCCCGAGGACGTTATTTCCGGATCAGTTCCCGTAGGATTGAAAATAAGAGATAAAAACATTGGAATGTACCCTTCGACGAAGCTTTGAAATCATTCAATTATTATGATTACTTAGCTCGCGGATGGCTCTGATATTAGCCGCAAACCTGTAATCTGCATTTTTTATGACGAGTTCCATCGTTTCTGTTAGGGTTAGGGTAAAATTCTTAAGCCAGCCGAGTTCCTGCGGCAAATTTTATCACACATCCCTTGGTTCGATCGTGTATATAAAAAAAGCACTGCTTTTTACAAACTTTCGAATTTTGTGTAAATCTCATTCAATGTTCATTGAGATGCGATCGTTTATACAATTATGACCTTCGATTAATCTTAATTTCAATAATGAAAGTTCTGTGCTACGGTTTACGATCGTTAAGGACGAATAAGCACATAGAAACATTTTCAGTTGTATCGAAGTATTTCAATTATACTGGTCAATCGATGGTAAACTGCAACAATGATTTTCTTCGCAACCTCCAAACTTTCTTTTTTTTTTTACCTTTCTTCCCTTTGTGACTTCAATGGATCCTTTTCATCATTCGTCACGAAAACTAATAGTCTTTAATCTTGGTCTTTTCTCGTTTTCGTTCCGTAGCGACTATTTATTCAAGCTCCTGCTGATCGGAGACTCGGGTGTTGGTAAATCGTGCCTTCTATTGCGCTTCGCCGATGACACATACACGGAGAGTTACATAAGCACGATTGGAGTTGACTTCAAAATAAGGACTATCGAGCTTGACAAAAAGACGATAAAGCTACAGATCTGGGATACCGCCGGTCAGGAAAGATTCAGAACGATAACGAGTTCTTACTACAGAGGAGCTCACGGCATTATCGTCGTCTACGATTGTACGGATCAGGATTCTTTCAACAACGTCAAGCAATGGCTCGAGGAGATCGATCGCTACGCCTGCGACAACGTCAATAAGCTACTGGTTGGCAACAAGTGCGATTTAACGAATAAGAAAGTCGTCGATTATCCAGTTGCCAAGGTTCGTTCAGACTTTCACGACATTAGGGAAATTACTGCCTTTGGAAGAGTGGATTAACCAAGAAATAGGGAAAATTGACTAGTTTTGAGAATACTATGAAAATTTCATTGTTAAAGCGTAAAGATCGTTTTTCGCAAGGTGAGGGGAGAAAACCGGAAAAAGAGAAATGAAAGAAGGAACGGAGGAAAAAGGGGGAAGCAGGAAATAGAGAAAAAGGAGAAAAAAGGAAATAGAGGAAAGAGGAGGAAAATGGAAATGGAGGGAAAAGGAAAAAAGAGGAAAACGGAAATAGAGGAAAAATAGGAGGAATTATTGCAGGTGTATGGACCGTACAGCTAGAGAATAATTTTCAGATCGTAAAGTAACGCGCAGAGAGTATCTTTTAAATTCCTTCGCTGAAATTTTAACTTCATGGCAAAGTTATTTGGTTTCTGAAAGTTCTTAAAATGAAGTATGTTTTTTTCTTATTCGTAGTTGATCGTAAATAGCTGATCAATTATTTTGGAAAATCCTCGAAAAACCGAAAAGTTGAAAAATCGCCCTTCCTGATAAATCAAAATACTATTTCAATTCATTTGTTCTGTCCACAATTATTAAATGGAATATTATTATTTTGTTTGGGTTTGTTTGGGTTTGTTGAATTATTCAATGTAATACAATTGGGTTGTGCAATTATTCAATGAAATATTATTATGTTTATAGTTCTTCGAATAAAGTATTTTTTCAAATTTGCAGGAGTACGCGGACCAATTGAACATTCCGTTTCTCGAGACATCGGCGAAGAACGCGATGAACGTTGAACAGGCATTCATGACGATGGCGGCCGAGATCAAGACGCGAGTAGGTTCACCGTCGAGCGCGGGGGTTGAGACAGCAAACAATCTTAAAATTACCCAGGGACGCGACGTTGATGCACCCAAGTCCGGTTGCTGCTGAAATCGTTAACGTTTCTCTCAATATAAACTAACCAAGTGAGTATCGACGGTTAACGAGTTATCTCTAAACGACAAGTGGCACTCCGAGAGTTAGGAAATATTGAGAACGAAGAATAAAAACAATATTTAACAAGATTCAATCGGCGTCGCGTATATCAATTTTTTTTACGTACCTTCACGCTTTATCGATTTTTGTTGAAAAACCAAAGAATAACGGGAAGTTTACAGGAAAAAATGCACAAATCGGAATAAAAAAGAAGAGAATTTTTAAAAGGAAAAAAAATTTGACCTTTCTGAGCTTGTCAATTTTTAAGGGTTAAACATACTTAAAATTATCAACTTTTCTAAACCTAGCGAATGAACGATACGAGAAAAATGAAGAATAGAGCTAACGGATCTGCGTTGAATTTTCAGAATAACATCGTGATGCAACATACCTTGGCTGCGCGATCGGGAGCGTAGTGCAATGGCGAAAAAAAGAAAAACAAAATAATTGACAAAAAAAAAACGATTGCAAGATGTGTTTGGTTGATACGACGAAGTCAGTGGAGCGATACCCCTCCCCCGAGCCCTAACCTTCAAGGACCATCAACTCCGTTTCCGGGGTTGTACAAAATTCTTCTGTTGCCGCTAAAAATGAGAGAGAGAAAGAGCGAGAGAGAGCGAGAGAGAGAGAGAGAGAATACATAAGTAAAGAACGATGTGCGAGAGAAGCTTCACGAGGAGTTCAACAGTTGGAGAAAAGAAGCCAGAGAGAAAGAGTGGAGAGTAACTAATTATTCAATTTGCAATTAAGTAGCATCGGAATCGGTGATTAGAACGATTCACTGCATTAGCCTCGACAAGAAGCATTGAAAAAAAAAACAAAACAAACGTCGATCGTATATAAAAAAAAGGTGCGATTGAGAGTGATTCGAGTTTGATAAGTAAACCTAAAATAAAGTCGTGAATGATTGTGGAAAAAAACATAGACACAGACACACACACACAAAGAATGTGAGCAAGCACCTTTATTTTTAGCCTAATTGTAACAACGTGTATAGCTATACCGATTAACGTATTTTCCCATGCCCCTCCCTTGTAAACGCCGCCCCCAAATAGGAAAAAGGAAATTTGCATTTCCACAATTCAGGAACAACAATTCAGCCCAGCTTCAGCGTTGCAATTCGTAACGGAAAGTATCCGAAGTCTCCTTGAGCTCCCAACCTCGACCCTCTTGCAATTACTTGCTGCTTGTGAGAGAGAGAAGCGTCCCGAATCATCGCGCTTTTTTTTTAATTCCATATTCTTCTATCAGCGAAAGAGAAAAAATCGTTATTATTCCGGTTTTACTTCCGGTGCACTTTTTTCGGCCCCTTGTCGCAATGGCCCAACAACGAGTCTCCCATCCGATCGTCGTTTCCTTCAACGCTTGTTTCCTTCTTCTTCTTATTTTCATTGTTTTTTTTTCAACGACTAAGTAGCAATTCGGTACCGAGTCTCGAGGCTTTTTTCCCTTTGGCATCGAAGGAAACAAAAAAGACCTATGAATTTTACGGACACGGATAAATCTGGAAAGAGAAAAAACAAAAAAAAAAAAGTTGATCGCCGAATCAAGGAAAAACTCGAGACGAAGCACGAGGCGTTTTTTGTACACAGCTATGTATAGTTTGTAAGAACGAAAAATGAAGAAGAAAACAATGGAAACAAAACGGGCATAATAATTTTGTACGAAAGACTCGAGCGAATTTTGTCGTCGTCGCCTTTTATCCTCGTCGCGATGTGCGACCCAGAGGCCACGGTATCGTCGTTGATGGACAATCATTCTTTTTCTTCTCTACTTCTTTTGCTCCAATCCGGGTTTCGAGAGACTTTTCTTTCCTTTCGGAAAATTCGACATATTTATTGTGCACTGGTATTGTGTTGTATGAAGATATATATATATATGCATATATATATTTGTGTATACATACATATATATATACATATATATATCCGTCACGATAAATGATGTGTACAATAACTGTAGTCATTATACATGCCCAATAAAAAAAATAGAAAAAGAGAAACTCCTGATCAAATTTAATCGTACGGTGGAATGAAATCTCAGGTAGGATTGAAGTATACTTTATGTTCGTTTGAGTAGCTCTCAGAAATCGAGCATGATATTATGTATAATCGAAAAAAAATTCATTGGCTCATTATGATTAAAAAATTACAGGAGCTGTTAGTCCGGCCGTGAACGCTGAAAAAACGGGGACGACATCGCAAAAACACAGCACAGCCGCCATTTTGGAATTAATCGCTTAAAAAAAAATTATTGTGAGCAGTCACTGATATGTATGATAATACCCCGTTTTTGTAATCTCAATTGATTCTGTAGTATTTCTGAAAAAAAATTTGGTAAAAGCCTATTTTTGTTGGCCTCTGAAGTGGCCTAAGGCCTTAAAAACCGTATTGTTTGGTTGACGCCACCCTCGCTCATTCGGTCACGAACTAACGAATTATAGAGCGGCGAATGAGGGAACTAATTCCCGTAGTTCATCTGTGGGAGCGCTATCACGACCTAGTTCATTCTCGAACTATACAGGACTGAAAGATAAAAAAGTTTGATAACGCGGCGCGGTATCGTAAATGTGTCGTGTGAACGGCGTTGCAGCAATAACGACCAGAACACCGTTCTTCGCATCTCTGTGTGAACAATTGGCGTATACACGAGTACAAAAAAAAGCCGGTCAAATACGCCAGTCGAACCGCACATTGAAATGGGGTTCAGTAGCTTATTTCGTCTCGTAAATATGGCGCACATTTTTGTCATGTTTAATCATATATTAAAGGGTAAAACAATCATGGTAGATTTGGCATTGATATCGTTGACTTGAAGTTGATTTTTAAACGATTCAATTAATAAATAAGTTTATTAAGACAATTAATTTCATCCATGAAGATCTTTATTAAAGAAAAAGAGAATTATCGATGAATCAATAAAATACTATAATTATCGGATATATTTGTTGAATTTTCCATACTTTTTTCGCATTACAGAGCAAGGGGGAGATCTGAATATTAAAAAATGAAAAATATTACGCATGGCACCTAAAATGATTACGAAACGTCTTTGGGTTCTCGAATCAGACAAAAGCTAGCAGCTTTCGTCTGGTTTTATTTACACATCATTCAGCGCGGCAGTGTCGAGATTAATCAATCATCCGATAATGTTTTAACGTCACTCGATCGATATCTCGGTGGATCAAGAGTTCCTTCCATTAATTCTGTGATCGACGGACAGCAAGCTAGGGTATGTGTTACGCACCGTCGGTCGATAAGGAAGGTTTTCGTTGAAATGAGAAAATATATTTTGAATGTGAACAACGCTAAAGCGGCACACCTTACTACTCGGGTATTGTGGTGTTTCAGTGGAGTATGAAAAGTGTACAAAGCTCGAGGAAAATCCATGATCCAAATGTGGCTTCCCCTTGTTAGGAAAGCATCTGCCGAGCCGATAGTCGTAACTAAGACAGAAATAGGCGGGGCATTTTCCCCAAAAATTTTTACTATAGGGTTAGACAACAAAACTCGGAAAATATTGCTTCCGTAAATACATACAGCGATAAGCCGCTAAAACGCGGATAAACTTTAATTCGGCTAGCGACAGAACTTTATTTTATCATTACTGGTCTTCCACGAAATCTCTTGGGGTTGTTCGATCTCATTTCGTTCAATCAATTATTTGAATGCTACAAAAATTCAATTAAAAAAAATTGAAATCAATTAAAAAAAATTGGAATCAATTTTCAAAAATTCATTTTTACCCCCACACTTGCAAATTATTGATACTGTCGTTTCTGTTTACTTCGCGATTACGTGCGTGCCAGCTGCACATATGCAACGTTTGAACAGATACACGTACGGGCATGCGAATGGGTGGATTATCATCCAAACACGACGCTGATGCTATCCCTCAGTTGGGATGGAATTCCTGTGTTGCGTCAGCACGAAGTGCACTTCGATTACATTAGAAATATAGTATAACATAATGCACACGGCACATCGATGATAGTGAGATAAATAGAAATATGACGATACGTGACTATATTGAGATAAATACAAATAATCTTGGTTCGCCTTTCGTTTTTTCCAGGTGTGTTTAGATGTATTTCCTTCTTTTTCTTAGTTATCAGGAACGCAATAAGATTACATAAAAACATATTTCTGGAATTCTGGCATAGTATCAGCGCGGCTGTTCAGTTTATCTACATCCGTCTCTCGTCAGCTTGAAATCGTGGATTGCACGTCCGGTCGGTAAAAACCGTACAAAAAAAATTATTCGTCGAACGTATTATTCTTCGGGCAAGCGTACAATCAGACGCTGTTTATGTCTCAGCAGAGCGGAAGGTATTTCTTTTGTTTTTTTTTTTTTTTTTTTCATTAAAAATTCAACCATTTCAAAGAACATTGGGAAGATTGCAAATGAATCTTTTTCGGACTCATGACTGCTCCGTTGGTCCAACACTTTACGCGTCAAGTAACCATTACGAGGTTCGTGGGTTCGCCACGGATTCTACACTTCGTTCGTGAAATCTTTCATATTTTGTCGGGATGATGAGGAAGCAATAATTCTGACGTAGGTTATCCTTCTACACATACGTGCTATAAATATACGTTCGTGTATGTGTGTGTGTATGCGCGTATCGATGTTCCTATGCGTATAGATATGCAGCGATCAGACTTCAAACAAGATTGTTTTTCTCGCGACTCAAAGCTAGCGCAGACGAAAAATTCTTTCGGCCGCAAGCGGAGCTCTCATTCTTTCGTCAAACAATTACGCGAACAAAAATCGCTCGTCGACAATTTTTCATACTGCAGCGTCAACGAAAGTGGAATCGTTCTTATCGTCGAAAATCCAATATTGTTCGGTTTGGAATTCGGTCGAAGCAACTGCCACAATAGTTTCGGCATTTTTATGAAGAAGCGGCAGTCAGAAATCCGAAATCTATGATTAGACATTTACGGCAAGTGGCACAGACAGAAGAGGTTTGTTTGCCCTAGGTTACACTCTTTACATTTTTATTGGATATGGTAATACAAAGTCCACAGAAAATGTAAGGAATGTAGGGAATAGGAACAAAGTTTTATCGTTCAATGTAAACACGCGTCTTTATCTCATTTTACATTCTCATCTGTATACAGGTGCCGGAGTGGAACGTGTCAATTTAGTCAACAGTGCGACTTTGCTCGACAGATTTTGTTCGGACTGTTCCATGATAAGAAAAAGAAAACGCATTAATTGGCTTTACCGTTCAGAGCAGCAAAGATGTACGCGGAGTGATCGGACGACCTAGCGTTTGGCCCTCCCGAAGGTTTCGATGGGTTCGGCCTGGGTCTGAGCCGATATTTTTTTCAAGACAAATGGTTCAGGCACGCTTCATAAGTATGGACTGTAAGTAGAACGCTGCATTCTCTGTATCGTTTCTGTCTCTGTCTCTGTATTGAAAGTTACTGTCCTGCATTCGCTCGGGTTAATTGTGAGCGTCGAACGTAGTGATCTCGATACCCTAAAGATTGAAAAAACGTCAGCAATTGTAGACTTTTTCACGTCTCTATTGACTCAAAATGACATTAAAAAAAGACGTTTCTTTTTTCATAATTTTATGAATTTATAATGTTTATTCGTGTATAAACAGCAAGCGGAAAAGTGAAATATAACATTACAATGTTGCGGGGTGTATCATTTTCATGAAGAGGCAAAATATTCGCTACGTTCTCGCTGTGTTCATTGGTAACGGAAGGGTACGGTGTAATACGCGACGCGATCGCTTCCTTTCTATCTGTGCCTGTACAAAAGCTTGCGGTATCACGAAAGATATTTTCAATACCATCCAGAGTGCCCATGTGCCGATCGAAAAGCGCTGCTCATGTATCAATAGAACTGTTGAACATGCAGAAATGTATTTCAGATGGGATATTAACGGGTGCAGTGTAATTACTTTTTTAAAAACGTTACGTTGTTTTTTTCTGAAATTGCATAACTATCAATATAAAATGGACCACCCCTTTCAAACGAATAACAAGCTACATTGTTCGATGTGTTGAAATAGAATATTTGATATTTTGAGAAATGATAATTTTTTCTCTATGCGTCAATGCGAAAAGAAGTTACACCGGATCGTGTACTCTCAAAAACCCTGACGTGTAAAAACGCATCGGTAACAGTTTAAAAAAGGGTCGAATGTACCGATTCAGAAAGAAATGTCTATGTAAAGAGCAGGAGCAGGAATATGAGTAAAGATAAAAGAATAACACGCGCGAATAAACAGATATCAATAAGTTTTTCCTCTCCTCTGCGTGCAAGGTCGTGGCGATCAACGTTTTCATTTGACCCTCGTTGCCGGAATGGTATTTGGATTTCTGTCCGCATGCCTTCTAATCACA
The DNA here is from genome assembly GCA_030522765.1 of Ophioninae sp. B BG-2022a. NCBI lineage: Eukaryota > Metazoa > Arthropoda > Insecta > Hymenoptera > Ichneumonidae > Ophioninae sp. B BG-2022a. Next base: position 38,034 of record JAPYZJ010000340.1, read on the forward strand.
TCGACGAAAGACTCACAGCGCATGTTGAGCTGGCTACCCCGTAGCGCATTATTATCTAAAGACCCTCATCACTACTCGGATCTCGAGGACGAGGTAAATAACGCTGCGACAAGCTTCCTGCATAATTTTCCAATTGTACTTCTCATTAAACAATAATAAAGTTAACGAACGAATGCCTTAACGATAACAATACGTGTATGGTAACTGAAAGAAAAAAAGTAGAAGATACCGGATTTTTGTAGAAACTCTAGAGTACGAAAACTGTGAATGAGTATGATTCGCACAGGTCGGTCCCGAAGCCGAAGTCAAGTTCCATGGCGTCGACGAAGAATTCCACCACGGAGAGGACAAAGTCGCCAAGGAGTTGGCGAAAAAGGTTCGCGTACTCTGTTGGGTGATGACCAATCCGAACAATCATCACAAGAAGGCTCGACACGTTAAAGCAACTTGGGGAAAACGATGCAACATTCTTCTCTTTATGAGCTCGGCCGAAGGTAGGACAAAATTGATTTTTCGCTTTTTCATTCTATCATATATAAATAATAAAAACGCTCTAAAAATGCGCATCCATTTCTAACCTTTTTTTCTTATTTCGTGCAATAACGCAGATTCGAGTTTACCGAGTGTGGTACTGCCAGTCAGCGAGGGCCGGAACTATCTCTGGGCAAAGACCAAAGAAGCTTTTAAATACGCTTACGAAAAATACAAGGATGAAGTCGACTGGTTCCTGAAAGCGGACGATGACACGTTAGTAACGTTATCAGACCTTGCACAATTATTGTTCCTTGATTATCTGCTTTTGCAATTAGCTAAATATTGAGAGAAGTTTCAGAGCGCGCTAATCCACCGTGAGAAAAATGTGATACGTTAACAGAAATCGATGAAACGATTGGAACAAAGAAAGCGTGTTGCTTCAATTACAGCAGACACATTGACATTGGACAAATTGATAATGTTGTTTCTCCCCTTCCGTATGTCCCGTAAATCGCAGATACGTAATAGTGGAGAATCTGCGGTACATGCTTTCATCGTACGATCCATCGTCGCCTCTGTACTTCGGATGTCGTTTCAAGCCGTTCGTGAAGCAAGGCTACATGAGCGGGGGTGCTGGATACGTACTTAGCAGAGAGAGCGCGAGAAAGTTCGTCGAGGAAGGTTTGCCAGACGCGGAGAAATGTCGAAGCGACGGCGGTGGAGCCGAGGACGTCGAGATAGGAAAGTGTTTGGAAAAAGTTGGCGTCAAAGCTATGGACACGCGTGATCCGCAGGGACGCGGTAGATTCTTTCCGTTTGTACCCGAGCATCACTTGATACCGGAGCACGTTGACAAAAGTTTTTGGTACTGGCGATACATATACTACGAGAGCAAATCCGGTCTCGACTGTTGCTCGGACAGTGCGATCTCGTTCCACTACGTATCGCCTAACATGATGTACGTATTGGAGTATCTTATTTATCACTTAAGGCCGTACGGTATAAGTTATGGTATCGAAGACGCCGAAACAAAAAGACCAACGCCTACTGCAGAGAATCGCTAGTCTCTCGTGATCGAACTGTGCAGTAATGTTGGTCAAGGCAATCAAAAAAAAAAAGACGAAAAGAAAGTACAGAGAAGGCTATGATGCTATAAGCGTTTTACCGTTTCTTTTTTTTTATCGATTTTTTAATAGTTCTATTTTTTGCGATGCCAAAAAAGAATCATAGATATCTCCCCAACGTGCATGGTCATTTTTGAGTTCGTCTCGGTATTACTTTTAATTTGCGATCTGCAAAAATATTCGAAGTACCATAACGAATTAATCGGTATCTCACAATAATAAGAATCTGTCGTTGCGAATCTCCCAAGCTCTTAAAAAGAAGGAATAAAATTCTCTTTTCGACACAGTTGTAATAACGCGATCAAAAAATTACAGGCTCGCAAATTTTTACCATAAATTAGTAGATACTCGTTTCGGAGTTCTGATGCAAGTTATTTCCAAAACTCTATCAAGGGAGAGTTTAAAAAATGGTACTTTCTTAGCCACCCGGAACAAAAAAAAATATTAAGACGAAGCAGAAACAGAAAGGTAACGAAAACGTAATGCTAGTCAGTGAGCCAACTTCCTTTCCGTAAAAGTTCGTTAAAAAAAAAACGATAAGGAGAAAAATGAAAGAAAAGAAGACGGCTACTTCGCGCGGGTTGTACAGATTACGTAATCTTCTTCTCTTCGAATGGTGATAAAAGTCGTAACGCGATAACGTTTACAGTCGATACGTTTAAAGATGGAACAGTGCGAAAGATTATTCGTTTTTGCGACATAAAAACGAAAGAAAATTTTTTAAAACTTTTGCATGTATCCACTGCACGATTGCATTGAAGAAATTGTCTCGTTGCAAGTATAATCTTCCTCACCAATGATCGTACACAATATACTATCGTGCCATAAGAAAAGAGTTAAAAAAAAAATATTCAAGCCATTTTTTTCACTCACTACCCGCTTGCAACGAGATATTTTTCGAACAATCATTTTACACTTTTCAATGCGCGGGAAACGGGGCAAAAAAGAGTGGTTGGGATGTACGGACATATATATGTATACCGTATATATAATATATATATATATATATATATATACACATAAAACTGTATTTCGTAATATTAATATAATAATAATAATCCCAATAATGACGTTCTACCCAAGTAATAAATACTATAGATACAGAGTGAGTGTGTGGGAAGTGAGTAAATTAACCAATTAATTTGAGGGGGGGGGGAGGACAGGGAGGAGATATATTGGGGGTTTCCTATGTACAAGTCATATTTGTACTATGCGACTGACGCAATTTTTTTCTTGTTTTTTTTCCCTTTTGTTTCGTTATGTTTTTTTTTCCTGGCGACGACGATCTCAGACGCTTCCTATTATTCTTTTTCTCCTCGTTTCTCGAAGACGCAGGAAAATTTACCACACTCTTTTTTCCTTCCTCTCTCTCTCTCTCTCTTTGTTCTCTCGTGATATTTGCATAGACTTATACTCAATTCACTAATCTCGGCGATGTTTCACTTTACAAATAATTCTTGAAAACATGTTTTACTCTTTTTTTTCTTTTGTTGATTTTTTTTTCTTTACACTATAATGTATGTATAATATAGAATGTCACCTAATTCGAATAAAATTTTTGTTGTTGTTTCTTTACGTTTTTTCGTATTACTTGTTGCTTGTTTTTGTTCGTCGATTGTGGAGTTCCGCAGCCCCTCTGGTCTGGGGAAACGTGACAACAGAGAGACACCCCGGGGCTGCGAGCTTTACAATTATAAACCGTCGTACGTAAGATCTCACACCAGGGGCTTTAACGAGGCAAAGAAGTAAAATCGGTGAGAAAAGAACAAGGGCGGGGGGGTTTCGGGGGTAGGTGAAAATCATATATAATATAGGTATATATTACGAGGCGTACGTTTTTTGTTGTTGTTGCTCGGACGCAGAAAAATTGGCTGACGCCGGCTTGGCTCCCTGATACTCACGCGCCACTTTTTTTCATCAATCGTTTCTCAATTTTCATTAATCTATTCATCTCTATATTCATCTATATAAAATTAAAAAACAACGTAATATCATTATATTACTTCGTCGCTGGCAATAAGTAAAAGCTTTGTACAAAGTTCAATTTATAATTAAAAAACATTTGGATACGCAACCACATTCCCTAGAGATTCTGATCAGTATTCTCTCTCTCCCACTCCTCGTTTGTGTGTTTTTTTTTGTCATTTTCCATTTAAATTGAACTATCTAAACCGACTCGAGAGGCAAAATGTTTTGTTCTTCGTTTCATTTATAATTCTTGAAATCGTCGCTTATCATTTCAACTCCCGGTGTGCCTCGGAGAATATGCGGATCGACCGTGATTATCCGGCGATTCCATCGTCTCTCGCATTAATATTTCCGCAGGTAGTATTGTTTATTTCGCGAAGAATCGCGAGCGACCGACCGCGACGAGGAAAAAAGAACGCGTCGTTCCAATTGTCGGGTGAATAAAGAGTTAGAAAAAAGGTTCGGGAGGATTCGAAAATCGTTGCCGACAAAGTGTTCATTCTTTTGTTTTTGTTCGATTTTTGTTTTTTTTTTCATATCGTGGAAAACGAGATTTCTCGCATAAATGTCGGACATTGAGAGGCTTCAATTTTTGTTGTATCTATTTTTGTTTCCTTGTTCCCGTAAATCGGCGGATTTTTAATCGCGATTTGCGATATCCCGGCGAATAACGTGTTTCGCAACGGCGAGCTTCGTTTTCTTTCTGCAATTTGCTTGATCAACGGTTTCGCTGTTCGGGCAGTCAAAGATCACCACAGGGCTATACTTTCATGCGTATAATCGGCTGATAATTGCGACGACGGGGGGCCCCCGGGGTAAAGGTATCTCACGAAAGACGTTTCGTCTTCCTCGTTGACACGAGTGGGCGAAAAACGTTGGGCAACTTGGAATGAAAATGCGCTCGCAAAGCCCCCGATCCTCGTAATGACAATAACGCGGTGAGAGAGATTGGCGCGTCGCGCTACAAGGGAAGAGGGTGTGGGTCAGACGAGGGCAGCGGCTGCATGGTATAGCTGCATCAGCGCCTGCACATGTACCGGCAAACAGGAGAGACGATCCTTCGTGTTTGCGTCCACCGCTAGCCAGGACAACGCGTTGTAACCTTCCAGCACGTATCTGTTCAATTTGAAAACAAAAAACCAAACATTCGTGAGTCGTAATATAGGACTAAAAAAAATCAACAATTTTTCACCCATTTTTGTGCATGATAATTTTGTGAATGTAGCATATTAAAAAATTCCGTCGATACGACTGAAAAGTAACGAGTGAAAAAAAAAAACGAAAAGTTTGAGAAAGAACGGATAGAAGCAAACCTCAGAACATCGGTGGTATATTGGGAGTCCAATGGATGAGCGGTGAGCGCGCTCTGTTGCTGAAGGAGATCATCGCTGTTCTGCTGTATAGCGGGGCTGTGTAGATGGAGGGCGTTCTTGAGAAACGCGGGACAGACACCTTCGAGATGGGGACAGGCTGCCCAAAACCAGGGTGGCATGCGACCGGTCGGCGCCGTCGACACCAGATAACCAAGGGCGAGAGGTTGCTGCAGAAGAGTGCCGACTTCTTCGGCTTGATCGGCGACTGTCCCCTGTTCAAGGCAACAACAAAAAAAATCGGGAAAATTAAATTCACGTTGATCATTGTTCAGTCGAATTAATTAGCCTTTGTCCTTCGTACTTTTACTTTTCGTCTTCCTGGATGTTGAAATCTTTGTTAATAATAATAAATGTTAAATATATAAAAAAATTAATAAAATGTTAAATAATAAATGTTTAAATCTTTATCGTCAAAAGTTCGGTAAATTCTACAAGAAAAGTCAAATGATCGATTTTTACTGTAAAACAATGAATTATTACATTTTCACTAATTACTAAATTATTTTCAATGAAAACTGGAAAATTTGTTTTTAATTAAATGAGATTCGATAACTGCTTTCAGGAAGTGTTTTGCTCGAAAAATTTCTCGGCGTTTAAAAAATATTGTAAGCAGAAAACGGATAATTGTTTGAACGAGAGATATTTTGTTTCGGAAAATAAACGGGATTGGAGAGAACTCACCCGTGGTGTATTGCTGCACGGGAAAGGGCTGCCCGGACCGTCGTGATTACCAATACCTGAACCGCCACCATCGCCGCCAAGAGGCGAGCCTTCGGGCCTGTGAGGACTGCCACCAGGGCTCTGGCCACCCCCGGCTCCGGCTTCGGGCCACACGTTAAATATGTCGTTGAAGTCGCCCATTCCCTCCATGCCCTCGGGCATATCGTCGTTCAGAGCCGAAAAAAGCTCATCGTCACCGAGCTCGGGCCCGTTTATGTGTTGTTCCTGAAACGCGGTTTGCGACGACTGCGAACGAACAAAAACCAACGAAGAAAGATGTTAGCTTTGCAAAAGTGTCAAAGGCCCTTAAGGCCTTACGTGAGTCCAGAATTTTCAAAAAATCGATTTTTTTACATATTATTATTTTTTATAGTTTCAATTGTATTTCTGTGGAAGTTGGTTGGAAAATTCCCTATAGTTGAAAAGTTATTATAGAAAACGTGACTGCCTTGAAACTTTAAACACGTTTTTCTCAAAACTACTTTTTTCTGCACGGTCTGCGTGATAACTCATACAGTTTTTTATATATTTTTAATGCTTTTTTTAAATATTCGAAATTGTTTTCTCTATACTCTGTCCAGCCGGATTTTTGATATTGTGATTAGAAAATTTTATAAACATAATTAATAATTAAAGTGTGACATTTATGACACTAAGTGCACACTTGTTTCTAAACTGCTGTAAATTGCTAAATTTTACAAATTTCAAAAATCCGGCTCGGCAGACTATAACTACAACCTTATTTTACAAGAATTTTTTTTACGTTTTGCAAATTTATCAACGTTTAACGAAGAATTGATGCAGACCGTGGAGCAACTTTTTTTTTACAGTACTTCGGGAAACGTGATTTTTCACATTGTAATTTAAACAAAATTTTTAAAAATGTTTTTACAAAGTTTAAACACTAATAAACAATGTATAAAAATTATTTTTATTAATTTCCACTTTTATCTCTTTCGAAAACAGTTTTTCTATTAGCGCGTTTTAGGCACTGCTGGACGTATGTAAAGCTTCCAGACGATATCAGCTCGGATATCAGGAAAGAGATTAAAGCGAATTGGAAAACGAATCACGCTATTTGGACCGAGATTTATCAAAGATGAATAACTTTAAAGGAGAAATAAAAGAACGATCCCCTGCGTATAAAATTTCTCCACAGCTCGAAACCAATTTTTTTTAAAGCCATCAACCATCTATGAGAAATTGCGGTTTCGAAATTCAGTGAAGTTACGTCGATCTTGAAAAACGAATAAAAAAGATATAAAAACCTGAGTCGTTGCCGAAGTAGGGAAGACGAGTATATGTGTACAAGTAACGTCCTGGGGGGTCGAAAGTTGACAATTTACGGAAGCCTGGCTGAATCTCTCGTCCGGTGTAAATTGATCGGCCATTAGGCGGAGAGTAGAGTCCGGTTCGAGGGATACGAGACAAGCGCTTAGTACGCAGGGTGCTGCGGACGGATACAGCAAACTGCACTGCCCGCAAATCTCTTTCAAGTGTTTCGAAGCTTTGAGGAGGGCTTTCCGTGATAAAAGCCAGCTCCAGCCTTTGAGCTCGCCGTGTCCGATGCGACCGACCCGACCAACGACCAATCTCCACGGTTGAACCTTTATCAAAAAAAATCAATCCCCCGATCAACCCAAATCAGTACGCAATTAATTATCGTAAATAATGATTTTTTCGAGATTTCGAATATATGAGCTAAAATTAATTAATTTTAAATAAGCTTATCCCAATGAACACAAATCGTCGACAGTTTATTATAAATAATTAAGTAACTGATTAATAATCATTGTACTGACTTCAGTATTATTTGTTGTCTTATTAGATTTACATTAAAGTCAATGTAACTTACAAGATTGTTCGACAATCATATTTTTTTTAATAGTCTATTAGATTTATACGTGTTTAATAAATGTAAATCTTTTTTTTTTGTGTAAGAATCTTATGGATTTTCTGTGATAAATATATCGTTTTGAAGTAACCGGAAGTTGGCTTTTTTGCACCTGCCGGTAAATAGCGATTGAGAAATTCCAATTTTGGAAAGTCAATCACTCGGAAATTGGGTCGATAAGTAGCATTGAAATTTCAACAGAATAACTGATTATACTAAAATGTAAAATATTTTTGAAAAATCTACCTAAACCCTAACGAATTAGTATCAACGATCAACTCAAACGGCAATCGTCAACATTGTTATCCATTTATACTTACACCTTGCGACATAACGCCCAAAATGAAATCCATGAGTTTTTGTAGACCGACCCGTCTCGCGGATGCTCTTTTTCTTCTCTTTCTGTTCGGGACGTCAATGTTTATCGTGGCGGTTTCGAAAATTTCGCCCCGATCGTCGGTCGCGACTGCCAATAGTCTCGACTGGTCCTCGCTCAGGCAATAGCTCAGGTAAAGTACGGCGCATTCCTCGGGTCCCGCGATGCCGAAACTCTCGGGTGCCTCGCTCTTCGATCTCAATGGGGCGAGGACGTAAGCTGGTGCGTAAAGTCTGTACGGGGCTTTGTTCCGATCCTAATATCGAACGATGTTTCGTTAAAAATTGAATTGAATTGAATCGAATTCAGTTTTCGAATTTAGAAGAATTCAATTTTCGAATTTACAAAAATTCAATTTTCGAATTTAGAAGAATTCTATTTTCGCATTTAGAAGAATTCTATTTTCGCATTTAGAAGAATTCAATTTTCGAATTTAGAAGAATTCAATTTTCGAATTTAGAAGAATTCAATTTTCGAATTTACAAGAATTCATTTTTCGAATTTACAAGAATTCAATTTTCGAATTTACAAGAATTCAATTTTCAAATTTAGAAAAATTTAATTTTCGAATTGAATTGAATTCAATTTTCGAATTGAATTGAATTGAGTTTTCGAATTCGAATTGAATTGAATTTTCGAATTCGAATTCAATTCGAATTTCAATTTCGGAATTGAAATCGAGAATCGAGAATTGGGGGGGGGCTAAACTCACGTCTTTGCTTTTGAGAAATATATCGGCAGCAGCCGCTGTGCCGAATCCGGTCAAACTCTTGACGGTCGAATTGTGATTGAGAAGTCGTCGACCTTGTAGAAATACATTCAAGGCCAGTGCTCTCATCTCGTCTTGGATCTTTCGCCTCTCACGCGCACGACCCAATTCCATTATACTCTCCAGGGATATCAGCTGTGAACAGATATCGAGAAATACAGTTTTCGGCGAGGGATCGAAGTAGCCTCGCGGATTCCTTTAATCATTATTTTTTTCAACTGCGCCTTATTTTCACCAAAATCAAGTGAAACATTTTCGAGCTTCTAAAAATCAAACGATCGCTAATCGAAATGCGAGCATTTTTTTATCTCTTGAAAGATGAAGTTTTTACTTTTTTTTTACTTGATTAAGATCTTGGAATTTTTTTGGTAATTATGCAGAAGGGGGGCTCTAACTGAAATTTGGCGGGAGAGTGGAGAGACGAACCCAAACAAACCCAACCAACCTCAATTATTTCCGTAAATTATGAGGTTATTTGTTTAGGTTATGATTAAGCAATAAAATGTCAAATAAATAATGAAATATTAATCTTAATTTAATAATTAATAAATGTAAATAAATAATTAAAAATGTCAGCCTCTACCGGCTAAATGTCACTAATGGTGAACTAATTAAAGTAATTTATGGCAAAAAATCTCCCGTCAAAATTGAGTTGGAGATCTGCATGATTACCTTTTTTTTAAACTTTTTCTCTCTCTCTCTCTCTCTCTCTCTCTTCCTTTTGCGTTTTTAGACTAATTTTTAACGTATTCGTTATCCAGGATTAAAAAAATGCAAAAAATTTGTTATTTTCGTATGATTGATTATGGTGTTTTTGTAAGACGTAAGATCGTGATTTATACCTGAACATTAATGTTTGATCGTATATTTTCGGGCATGCTATTGACGGCGGCTGAATAAGCTCGCAAGAGAGCAAGTATCGCGAGGCGTCGTCGATCCGGATCCTCCGTACCGCCCAACGAAAACGGCTCGACCATGTAAACGACGATTGCTGGTGGTTCGACCTCCTCCTCATCAGGTCCGATGTTGGTTGTCGTCGTTGTCGGGATCGTTGACGCGCCCGTGCTGTTTTGACCGGTCGGCGGCGTCGAACTCGTTGACGTCGGGGTCTGTGGCGTCGGCGTTGTATTTCCCATCGTCGAATGCGCGTTCGGTGTTGGGTTCGATGATGGCGTTTCGCTGCGTGTCGTTTCACCATCTGCGATTCGTTCAAAATATTCTTGAAAAAATTTCACCTTTCACCGTTTCTTCGTTTCAAGAATCCATCATTTTCGATGAAAAAAAACAATTTCAAGCATTGTGTATATTGGTAAGTTCATCAAGATGATTTCGTATTGAAAAGTAAAAAAAAAAAATGAACTTGAAGAGTGAACTCCTAAAAAGCGGTTCATTTTTGTTTCATTTTTTTATGAACCCTACATTTTCGAACTCTAAATATGAACACTAACGAAACATTTTGATAATTCTCTTATTACAAATGAAATATTTTCTTCTGAGATGAAAACATCGATTTGCAAATGTCGATTTTATTTAAAAACTATGACAGATCGACAGATCGATTTTTCAAAAAATCGATTATCAAAAATTACCGAATCGCTTCGAGGCAATAAAAATTTCCAACTCTCCAAACGCTAATTCTAAACAAACATTAAACAAAAATTTAAAAAAAACTTATCAACCAGTAAAATGTAAATTAATTATTTTGATAATAACCTGATTTCGGAATCGATTTGAAACCAAATGTATTTTTGTTTAATTAAATCCCTAATACTTGACGCAAGTACTGTTCTCGTTCTCTTTTTAGCAAAACAAAAAAAATCGTTTTTATAACATTCGAAACGGTTTGTCCCATTCCTCGTTGGAATTTTCGACGTAGCGTTATCAATGGAAAAATAATAGAGATGCAACAATTTCCGGGATCTAGCTGTTCTTTGTTTGTTCAAATTACCGTTTGGCTCGGTTTTGATGGTAGTGCCGTCTGGCGTCGGTGGCATCGAGTCGGCCGCCGAAACGCTGGCCGATTGTTGCTTGCTCGCCGCGTCACCGTGATCCAACAAGCTGCGATCCTGTATTACTTGCGTCAAGTACGGTGCCAAACGATGATTGCACACCTGTGCGTACAGACGCAACAATTCTCCTATTTGATTATCACCGAGAAGCTTGAACCACTCGTCTATCAGCGGTTTCGTCACTTTCTGTACGGCCGTTTTTCCCACTCGTAAAATACCGTCGCGAACGGTTTTCGAGATCGGTGTGTGCCTTCCTAATCGACAGATCTGGAAACGGATCGATGCATTGACAGTAATATGAAAGAATCAACAATTATATAATAGGGCACAAATAGTCTTCCATTGGGAATAAAATTCGAAGAGGAGCATATGTTTTTCTGTTTTTTTTTTTTCATTGAAAGGTTCGAGGAATTTCGCAAATGTTCAATATTTTGTTGATCCACTTTTAAACGAAATGAAGAATTACTGAGGTGCTATCTGATATCAATGTCGGTGAAAAATAGTTTAAAGAATAGTGATACTTTTTTGTTTACTAAAAATCATGTTTTTAATAAAAATCACGATTTTGTTAAAAATCACATTTTTGCCTAAAATCACATGTTCAGTAAAAATCAAATTTTAGTAAAAAATCACATGTTTAGTAAAAATCACGTTTTAGTAAAAGTCACATTTTTACTAAAAATCACGGTTTCTAAATAGTTGAAATCTGAATTTTCAATTTATTCTGTATTAATGTGCATTTTTCATCCAGTGTGGCACGTTAATACAGAATAAATTGAAAATTCAGATTTTCAACTATTTAGAAAACGTGATTTTGAGTAAAAACGTGACTTTTACTGAACATGTGATTTTTTTTACTAAAATTTGATTTTTAGTAAACATGTGATTTTTATTAAAATCGTGATTTTTATTAAAATCGTGATTTTTATTAAAATCGTGATTTTAATAAAAATCGTGATTTTTATTAAAAACGTGATTTTAAGTAAAAACGTGATTTTAAGTAAAAAAAAAATTATCTCTTTTCATTAATGTATTTTTCATCGACACTGATATCAGATAGCACTTCAGTAATTCTTCATTCCGTTTAAAAGTGGATCAACAAAAAATAGAAAATTTTCGAAACGTTCGAACATTGCATAAACTAAACAACAAGTATCGATCGACAAGTTCTAACCTCATAAGTGGTGGAGAGTTCTCGGAAGAAAGATTTGACTTTGGCAACGACGCAATCATTGTCAGGTGCGACAACGACATAAGCGACGTCTCTTGGTCCGGCGTAAGGTTCGAGTAGCAATTTTTCCCAGTAGCTGAGAGCGTAAGGCGATAGCGATAGCCAGTCGCGATCGTATCCGACAACGATGGCGGGAATGGGTTGTGGCTCGCAGCGATCATCGGTGCCTCTGCCGGCCAATCGATGAAACTGTCTCCAGGTGAGTGGTCCAGCGACGGTGTAAGGTGCTTCCCACATTCTGGTGGTGCATTTTTTTTGAACGGCTTCTTGTAGCAGAGGTTGAAGAGCTCTCATCATTCTAACGATATCACCGCTGCACTGTGGTCCATGAGCTCTGAGGAAGGCCCAACGATGTACACCGAGATTACTATTTTTCGTTCTTTCGGGTTGAAGACCATCGAGCTTTCCTTGTTCGAGAGCAGCTAGCGAGACTTCGTTCCCGTCGTTGAATTCAAGGCTGTTCAAACTAGGAACGAGATGTCCATTGTGATCGCGACTTTTCGAGCTAGCGTAGATTCTCGCTGCTCTGTAAAGGCTGCTAGCCGAGCTCTGAACGATGGTGCATTGTTCGCGAAGGAGTTCGAGAACATCAGCTGTTACATTGTCAAGAGCATCCGGAGGTTTATCAGGATTGTTGGTAGCGACGTTAGAATTAGGATTGGAATTGTTGACAGCGCAAGTGAGACTAAATAGCGAGGTTTTCTTTTTATCAGCGGGATCCTCAGCGATACCGGTGATTTCCATTTCGTCCTCGTAGAAGAGTCCAGCCCTGTGGGCCAATCGTCGATTAACGACAGCGCTGAAACCGCAGCTGCATCTTATCTGATCGTCGTCAGGAAAAACAAGACTGGCACCGCTACCACTGGTGCTGGTCCCGTTGCTCCATGATCCAGCGAGATAGATACCGGCATCGGCGCCTTTTATATTACCAACGACTTTTGGCCCGGCGTTGCAAACGCACAAGCTGCAGCTGTCGAAATTGTGATCGCGGAATATATTCATCGCTGTATCACCGAGTAGTATATTCACGAGTAGAGAATTCGACTCGGGGATTCTCGGTGGACCGGGTGTATCGGCTTCGATGCTGTTGAGATTTTTGTTGAGATAGGAGGATGTTGTCGAGGTTGCCGGACTCGGTTGATCGTAGGGTGGTGGTGGTGGTCTGGTTGGATTATCAGCGTTTGCGACACCTCGATAAGGTACACCAGCCAATTGGGCTGGACTGGACGGGCAGATCTGGGATTGCTGAGCCAATTGTTGGCTCTGGCTCGTCGTCACTATCTGTTGGCTCGTTTGCGACTGTGGATTCTGTTGAGGCATTCCTTGCTGGGTCTGTTGTTGCTGCTGCTGCTGCTGTTGTTGTTGTTGAATCGAAGACGCTCGGCTGGCCTGAATCGACGAGTTCTTCTCGTTGACGTTCGTCGTTTGACCGCACTGCCACGATGGTCTGTAAACGCAGTGAGACGGCAAGCTCACCGGTGGCAAAGCTTGACTCGGCAGATTCGTCAAAGGCGCGTACTTCGACGATCCGACCAGTTTGCAAATCGAAGCTGGCCGGAAAACGTACGACCAATCATCGATCGTTTCTTCCTGGGGTGAACCCATGTTCGGATATATGTCAGGTATGTGTCTCAACGATCTCTGAGGCCCGGTATTACTGAGCTCCGTTTGGTCCATCGTCGAGTCGTTCAACTGACACGGCGAGGCGACAGGATTGTGCTCCAGTGATGGTGGCGTCGGAAACATCTTTGACAATTCCTCAGGTCTGAGCACACCGACACCACGATTGTTGTGCTTCCCGGTTGAATCCAAACGGGTCTCCTCGTGAACGCCCGCTGATTTGTTGGATCCGGGTGGCGTTTGGACTTGCAACTGGTTCAGATTCTGTGGCCAGTGTCATGGCCACCAGAGAGAGAGAGAGAGATAGAGAGAGAGAGAGAGATGGACAGAGAGAGAGAGAGCGATAGAAAGAGAAACAGAGAAACAACACGAACGTGAATTAGACAAAAACGCTCTTCCAATGGGTGTACACATCGCGAAAGAGTGAGAAAAATTGAAAAAAGGTGGTCCGTGAGATCTTTCGTTTGGTCTTGGTATGATCGAGCAAACTTTGAACAAATAAACAAAAAAAAAAAAAGAAAAAAAAAAAAAAAAAAAAAAAAAAAAAAAAAAAAAAAAAAAAAAGCAATACAATCGTAAAGGAAAAAAAAAAAAACAAAAACTAGAACAAAAGAAACAACGAAACGTATCGGTTGACGTACAATCGCTAAAGAGCCAAAACGAAAGGCAGCGTGAGGGCGGTCGTGTGGAGGGAGAGGCGGGGGTCACAGGAGGATCGGGAGATGAAGATGAAAAAAAGAAATTGCAAATATACCGTCTCGTCGCTGGAAGTATCCGGATCGGAATTGTCAAATATCTGTTCGAGATCCTTATACGAGGCTTGGAGTCCCTCGCTCGTGAACAAGGATCCGGGCTTGGGTTGGTCGTCCCTCTGGCGTCTCAGACCGTCGACACCAACACCACCGTTCTCCTCCCCGGTCGCATCGAACTCGTAAGGATCGTTTCTACCGCCACCCATGCATTCGCCCTGTTCGACCAGAACAATCGCACGAATTTTAACGTTGGAACAGAAAGGTCGAGAGAGGTCAAGGCAGAAAGAGAGGGAAACAGAGAGAAAGAGGAAGAAAGATAGAGAGGTCGAGACAAGCGAAGAGAACAAAACGTAGAGCGAAATTTTTTTTTTTGGGAAATGGACGAACAACGGCGACAAACAAAAGAACTCGGATATCGACCTTGCAAAAGATTTTTCAACGATCCCTCGAAACATCCACAATTTTCCAATTTTTCTCAACGGCACTGTGTTCTCGCATCTCCGGACGGATCACGTATACTCGCACAAAATAGTCAGGGTTATAACATCGAGGTTGAGGAATCTGGAGAGTTCGAGGATAAGTGTCGGTGTGTGTGTGTGTGTGTGGAGATTCGATTTCACAAGGTTCATTGAGCGTAACTCCTCGACGCCGTTTCAGAGTTCCTGACATACGGGACGATTATTTTTTATACAAGTTTGTTTGGGTTTGTTGGAAATTCACGATATAGGGTGTCCCAGGTAAGAATGTCGTCCGTGAAATGGGGAGTTTTGGGTGTGAAGTTCTGAGTCGATTGATACAAGCATGTACGGTTCCCGGATCAACCTCTGAATTGTTATTAATTTTTAAAGACAGCCAATCAGGCGTGCCTCTTCAGTGGGCTTAGCCGAGAAATAATTGTTATATGTAGACGTTTAGTGTCGTATCCCAGGTCCATGACGATGGATTTTTATACTTTGAAGATAAATCCACAATTTGGTTCGCATTAAACTCGACACTTCTAGGGAAAAATGTCGAAAAAATATTCTAGAAAGGTTTTTGCGCATTTTCCCAGTCTAATTTTGCACTTTCGGCAAAAACTCGGGCATATTCGTAATCAGCGGAAAATTTCCGATGAAATAGACACTTTGAAGAGTTTAAAAACGGAAAAAAATATTTTTCGATTTTCCCGGCCACTTTTCCGGAATCTCAAAAATCGCGAAATTTCAAAAGGTCGTAGGGTGAGCTTCTTATTAGCTACGGAGATTTATTTGGTGGGTTTGGAAAAGGTTTTTGCCTGACTTAAATAATGGCGTTG